>JBBPBX010035495.1:6801-19268 GCA_038048925.1 Garcialebias charrua
TATATATATATATATATACATATATATATATATATATATATATATATATATATATATATATATATATATATATATTAATGGTGTCGAAATTAGCGCGTTAATTATTTGCGTTATTTTATTTATTATGACGCGTTAAAATAAAATAACGCAACGATTATTTTGAAAAGCTCCCCCCGGATGCCGACCTCACTTCCGGTTTCCGCTTGCTAACGCTGTTAGCGCAGGCACCGTACCTGCACTCACATGCGATCACTGGACTTCTGCTAGCAATGATAACTATTTGGGTGTCACGGCTCACTTTATTGATGACAACTGGAGCCTGCACTCCTTTGTTTTAAGTAACTGTGAGTAAATCTACCGAGCGCCACTGTGCGCGCTGCACATCCAGATGGTCGCACACGAATGGAACGAAAAAGCAACAACGCTCGGGACAGACGGTGAAATCCCCCTGCTTACAGAAGCTGAGCTTGGAAAGCTGAAAAAGTTGGAGGAGCTACCTGAGCCATGCAGGTACGGTTTTATTTCTTTTTCTTTGTAGTTAAGTTGATACTGTATTGGTTAAGTCAGTGGGTCAGTTAAGCTGTGTAAATAAACAAACAAAGTATGTGTGTGTGTTAAAAAATAAAATATAATTCTTCTTTCTGCTCCCTTTTCATTCAGTGTTTTTCTTTTTGATGAATTTGCTTTTTTTATTCTAAATGAATGAATAAATGAATTAAATTAAATAAAAGCTCTAATGAATTTTTTTTCAGTCAACCTTTACTTACACAGGTTAGTCTCAATGAGCCTCAAGGACTCATTTACAAGAGAGACCTGATTATTGTTTATTAATTTGTGTTTTCACAGGTATGTCACAGAAACTCTGGGTGGACAGAACTACATCTCCTGTTCTGTGGTGCTGCCTGCCTTCTGCCACATGTTCAGAGTCATGGAGCCTTCAGATGATGATACTGTCAACATTCATTCATTCATTCATTCAACCTTTATTTATACAGGCTAGCCTCGTTGAGTCACGGGGACTCATTACTACAAGAGGGACCTGTCTCACTCACACCAAACAACCATCCACTCTCACACTCACACCTAGGGTCAATTTAGAGTCACCAATCAGCCTAACAAGCATGTTTTTTGGTCTGTGGGAGGAAACCGGAGTACCCGGAGGAAACCCACGCAACATATTGCGATTCAAGAAGGCCTTTTGTGAAGACCTGGCTCAACGAAAGAAGAACTCCAATCTCACTTGGCTCAAGAATGCTACTGCACTTGATCCCAGGTTCAAGGACTTAAAATGCAAGTAATGTAGACACTGGTTTGCCTAAGAGTAGTAGATCTTATACATGTGGTTTAAAACAAAGCAGAAATGTTCTGTAAGGTTCTAAATTTCAGTTCACACTAATTCATACAGTTTATCAAACAGTAAAATGTTTTGAACCACAAAATGAATGTTTGCAATGCACTTTACAGGTAGTCCCCGACTTACGAGCGCTCTGACCTACGAGGTTCCGGACTTACGAGCTGGCGAATTTTTGGAAAAAACGCAAAAAATACCGAGTTTTTCTGTGTTTTTTCACCACAGTTCGTTAGCTAAACATGTGGACACACGTTTCCGATCATTTTTATGCACTCGTAAGCAGTTTTTCGATGAAAAACGAGTGTTTGTAGTCGCGCTAGCAAAACCGTTCCAACTTACGAGCGAAATTCCGGACTTACGAGACACGTGGCGGCCGTTCCAAGTTACGAATTTTCGCTTTACGAGCGCCTCGGAGGAACGGAACTCGCTCGTAAGTCGGGGACTACCTGTAGTTAGGTGCTGCATTTTCTTTACAAAATTATTTCAGTTTTTAAACACTGTGTGAAAGTAAAAACAGTAAAGGTTATGACTTAACTGATGAATGAATCCATAGTTATTATAAGTTGCCTTAAAGTGTTTAATCACGATTAATCACGATTAATTTTAAAACTGATTTGCGATTAATTTGTTAAATTTTATTAATCGATCAACACCCCTAATATAAAGTAAACCGACATCAGCCTACCCTAGTGCATTAACCTTTAACTCAAAATAAAATACAGAATTCAGTTTTTTTAACATATTGATTCATATTTAGTAAATATTTAACACAATTACAAAACCTGTGCAAGTTTACACAAAATCTCTTCTGAACTGTAATTTATAAACATAAATTGTATCATTTAGAACTGGCTCCAGTCGATGTGTCTCATATTGTCTCTCCAACCTGTTAAAAGACAAATTACATTAAGTTTGTTGTACAACTTGTCTATAAGTTTTAGTATAATATGAGAAATAACAGTTACCTTTGAGCTGCATCAGAACTTCTCCCACATTATTCTTGTTTCATGCTGGAGCTGTGTGAACCTTCATCTACATGAAGGAATAACGTACGTTGCTTCCAGCGCATTAAAAATAAAACTAAACCCCTCAACTTCCACTGAGCGGTCTGCTCGTAAATCCTTTGTGATACAGCAGGAGATGGAGAGAGAAATCTTTGCAGCAAACTTCGCTGCTCGGCTGCTTTCATCTGCCGCACAGTTTATCGTATTTCCAAAATACTGTACCGTAATTTTATCTCATACTTCTTGCAAACAACCGTTCACTTGGTAAGCTCTGTCTTCCCCAGAACATTGTAGGTCCTGAAATAATTTTTAAAGACAAAGGAGAGTGTTTAATCACGCTTTCTCCCTCCTCCCTCCTTCATGCTAGCAGGCTCCATTCAGATAAAGGGAGCTGGCTAACTAGCTTGCTGTACGGTGGCCTGCACGGCCAAAATTCTCGACGGCCGAATGGACATATAATGCAAAATGCAGTATGCTCAGGAGTAGGAGCGGAAAAAAATTAAATTAAACACGTTTTAAAATCGATTTTGGGGCTTTTAGAATCGATTCTGAATCGCCAGGACTAAGAATCTAGATTCTTTAAAAAATCAAAATGTTCCTGTACCCCCTAGTGAAGAGCACCGGAGATGAGCCTTTTGTCATCCAGTGTCTTCAGTAGAAAGACATGAAGAAAAAATAAAGCTGATAAATGAAAATGATGGACCTCATTTTAATTTATCATGCGACTATTTTACTTATTGTTTATCACGACAGGCCTATACATCTGTCTCTTTGACTTAATGCAACTGGACTGAGAACATACTGAACCATGACTTCAAAAACAATGCCATTTTTCTTTACCTTTTCAAATCTAATGTAGACAAAGGAGCATTTGCTACGTGAGTGGAGCTGTAACTCAGCGGCACGTGCACTTTTCCAGTTTGACCAAAACCACACAAATATTGCGCTTGCTTGGATCAATAAACAAAAAGTTAAGAGATGCTGAGTGCTTATATATGTTGTGACAGTGTAGCTAAAAGCTTAGAATTGTAGATTTTCACCCCATGACTTTTGACTGCATTGTCAATGTTTTTACCTACTTTAAACCACAAAAAGGATGGTTTCAGTAGACGTTCCAGTACTTTTTAATGCCTCTTTACTCAGGTTAAAATACATAAAAACAATGGCCTTTTGCTTGATTGTAAAGGTGACAAACCTTCTTTATATCAAATTAATTTACATCTTGTTTTTGGCAAGACAAACGAACCGTTAACATAATTCATTGCAGCTCCCGAGTGAGGACAAGAAATGAATCTGCAGAACGAAAGCTGCAGATTTACATGTACCTGTAGATGTCTTCTTGTTAGACAGCGTGTGTGAAACATTAAAATGCACACACACACACACACTTTAAGATCAAGTCAGACTTAATGTGAGTAGAGCACGAGCTGACCATGATCAGAACCAAGATCTGATGATGAACGGGTGTAAATGTGCATCTGTACTTCATCGTCTCTTCATCAGCTTAACACAGTTTGACGTTTATGTGGCCCATGTGCAAGAGAAACGGAAAAATTCAATCCCAAATGAACTGGAGTCAAAACAGTTCATCTTCTTTCCCCAAAGGCTCGTATTATCTCCATCGCTCTTTCAGAAGAAACATCAAAACACAATGCTTCCCATTTCCTCTGTCTATAACCTCTGCATCAGTACCCCCCACCCCCTGCCCCCCGCCCATCACTGAGTCGCACACACACAAAAAACACGCTCCTCATTCTTCCACGGTGCAACACCATTTCTCAGAGTGGAGCACAGCGCAAGCGCTTTTTCTTATCTTCTGCGTTTCAGCTGTCTGCGCTAATTCAATAAACTTCAGAGGAACAAAATGAACACAGGAATAACCGGGGGGTGCACAACTGAGCAGAGAGAGTCAAAGGTGGGAGACTTGAACAAGCAAGCGAGAAAACCAAACAGGAATTTGGGACAAATCGTGGTGCAGAGTTATAAAATCCACAAAAGAAGGTTTTATCTTAAAGCACATTTTAAATACATTCACTCCAGATTTATTTTTCCATGGTGGTGAAAGATGGCCTTGTGTTTAGACGCTCCCCCTTCCCCCTTACGCCATTCGTTCAGCTAGCGCATGTCTGCCTCGTCCCTCCCATAATGGCACAGTGAAGCACACACAAAGGCTGCATCAGAATATCAGCGATGGAGAAACCTTCCGGCGCTGCGCTGGGAAATAAATTGCTTCTGTTAATGGCCCTTTCATTATGGCACAGCCTCTAATTGTGCTGCTGACAGGCTGCCTGGCTGCAGGGCTGATGGGAGAGAGGATGAGGCCCAACACCAACCGGCACACTGCAGGAAGAATAAACCAGTGGCGTGGCATTCACCTGGACACGGCTCACGCTGGAGCGAGCGTGAATTAACAAACAGGACTCTTCATGAGAGAGCTGCATGAACCAGAGCCGTCACTTTCAATTAGCAGCTGATGTGCTTGACACGACAAAAAAAAAATCTGAGGAATGTTCAGGTTTCATAATAATAATAATAATAATAATAATGTCACATTTTTGTCATCTGTGTATGTTTCCATACAAGACGAAATTTGACTCTGCATTTAACCCAATCACCACCAGGTGGGGCAGTGAGCAGCTATAGAAAGCGCGCCGGGGAGCAATTGGGATGAGATGTGCTGCTCAAACACACCACAAGTTATGCCGTGACTGGGGTTCGAACCTGGGTCCTTCGGGTCCCAAGTCGGTTCCCCTGCCACTACACCATCTTGGCCCCAAAGATACTGACCTCATGTTAGGATCAAGACTTTGAAGCACAAACAGGTGTATTTTTAACCAAAAGTACAATCTTTGATTTTAATATTTAAAAATGAAATGTTTAGGCTTACGTAGCTGTGGCAGCCATGTTGAACTGTATTGGATCCATAAGTTGTTCTATAGTTGTTCATGAGGTAATTAGCCAGCAGGCAGAGTTGACTCTAAATATGTATTAGAGCCCGATCGATATGGAAAGTTTGGCTATCACTGATGTAAATATTGGGAGGGTCGCCAACCGCCAATAGCCGATATAATGGCTGGAAATGTTTGTGCTTTGTCCATCCCCAAGAATCTAAGACAACAGCGAGTAGAACGGGACTTGTGTATTTAGCAAGCTGTTAGCAACCATGAAGCTAATCAGATCAACACTTTAATTATTCCCACAGTAGGTTTACAAGTGGTGCACTGGTCATGAAAACAGTCTTCCTAATGTGTGTTCACAATTTCTATCCTCCACTATTCACCATAACGTTATCAAGTACGTTACAAAAATATAAATTAAACAAACACCCTTCCCTGTTCATTGTTTAAACAGTCAGTCTCGTATGGTGAAGGTGTAATTAGTATTGACCACAGCAACGTTTATTTTTTCTTTGTAGAGAAGTAAAGATTTCAAACAAAATGCATTTCATTGAGGACAACAAAGATACAGTTACTAACACTGATATATATTTACCTTTACGTTAGATTTATTGTTCTGGATAAAGTTTTACAAGGCTATAGCCTACGCTAGGTTATCTAAACGTTAGCTTGCTAACTTGAGAGGCATGTAGCTAATGACAAGCAAGTTGGAGGATTGAAAATGTTTTTTTATTGATTTGTTCTTCAGATCAGTTAAAATAAACACCGTGCTCTGTTCAGCAAAATACTCTACACAGTATTGCTCCCTGCTTCAGATGATGAATGTGAAACTTAAGTGAATGGCAATGACATGAAAGTAGAGTTGCATTCGGGCCTAAAAAAATAAACCTGGCTAAGCCCTAGCCCGTATATATTTTTTTCCAAGCCCAACCTGATCAGACTAATTAATTATTAAAAATACACAACAAATAGCCTAAAAAATTAACTCTAAAGATGAAGATTATGTCTTTTTTTTACCTCTTTCAGCTGGCCGGTCAGCAGACACACGGGTAATGATCCCGACCTGTTGTTCATCTGAAGCATAACTGGACTTTTATTTTTCCACAGTCTGATTAACTGCTGCACTCTATTTTATTTATTTTCCGCATCCTCAGTAAACTTACTGCCTTCTCCTCAACAAGTAATTGATACAATTTTATATTGTACATTTTTATTTAGTTTTCTTTGTGCTGTATGATTCATAAAACCGCACAACAGCCCGAGACCCGACACGGCCCGCTCATCAAAAACATTATTTTGGGCCGACCCGGCCCGAACTTACCCGAATAACAGTTCTACTTGAAAGTAGTCTTCATGCACCCTCTGCTGGATGCATGGTAAAATTATGGCTGGTTTCAGCATTTTAAGGGTAAAAATTATGTGTTTAGATCAGCATTAGCCTGGCCCTCGCCTTCCTGCACAGCTCCGCTCAATTCTCATTTCCCTTCACTGCACAGTCTGGGATTTGTCCCATAGACAACGATTTCTCCGGTAGATTTTTGACCGGACCAATCAGAGAACAGAAGGGACGGAGTTTTGGCCCCTAACCCACGCCCCCACCTGTCCCAGCGCGCAGAGCCCTATAAAGGGCTCTGCCAGCGCGCAGTCAGCGAGCAGCGGCATGTTCTCATTCAAAGCGATGCAGGACTGTTTTATATGTGACACAAATTTATTAATTTCCCCTTCTTAATCCCTTATCTGGAGTTTTCTTTTGTTTGTTTTTTGGCCAAAAGTCAAGTGATCGCTCGCTCCCTCCTCCTTCTCTCCCTCCGCTGAAATGAACAAGGAAATGGCTGAGGTTGTCACGAGAATTAAACTTGGGTTTTACGTTGCTGACCGAGTCCCATCAGATTTTCTGGTCTTTTGGTGAGCTGGACCAGCGATCCATGGTTTTTATTTTATTTTATTAAAATGTTTTATTAACATATAAACACAGAATTTGCGCAGCGAGAGAAAAGCTGCAGGAGGCGGAGCAGTTGTCAGTCAAGTTCACCAGAGCACGGGGGGTGGCTCTGAGGGGAGGGAGCAGAATGCTTTCCCTGTTCAAAATATCCAATGGTTTTGTTCCTCAGCAGAGGCCAACGCCTCCAGCAAGAATCGTTTCTCTATGGAAAAAGTCCAGACCCTTGTCTGAAGCGAAGTGAAGGACAGGGTCTGGTTTTAACCAGGCTAGATCAGCATATAAAGGGACAATTATCACTGATACTGATATGTCCCCAAAAGGCCTTAGCGATATATTGGCAAGGCAGGCTGATATATCGGTAAGGCCAATACAGTATATCGGCATTATCAATATATCAGCCTTATCAATATACAGGTAGTCCCCGAATTACGAGCGCTCTGATCTACGAGGTTCCAGACTTACGAGCTGGCGAATTTTTGGAAAAAACGCAAAAAATACTGAGTTTTCATGTGTTTTTTCACAACAGTTAGTTAGATAAACATATAGACACACGTTTCCGATCATTTTTATGCACTCATAAGCAGTTTTTGGATGAAAATAGAGTGTTTGTAGTCGCGCTAGCGAAACCGTTCCAATTTACGAGCGAATTTCCGGATTTACGAGAGACATGGCGGCCGTTCCAAATTACGAGATTTCCGGTTTACGAGCGCCTCGTTGTAACGGATCTCGCTCGTAAATCGGGGACTACCTGTATCGGCCTTACCAATATATCAGCCTTATCAATATATCGGCCTTACCAATATATCAGCCTTATCAATATATCGGCCTTACCAATATATCGGCAAGGCAGGCTGATATATCGGTAAGGCCAATACAGTATATCGGCCTTACCAATATATCAGCCTTATCAATAATAATAATAATAATAATGAATTCAATTTATAACGCACTTTTCATTAATGTGTGCTACAAAGTGCAACAGAATTAAATGTCAATAAAACAAGTAAAATCAATAACAGTATCAACTAAGATCAAAAGTAGAATCATGAGGAGGTAGAGTATGCTCGGTTGAAAAGAAAGGTCTTCAAGCCGCTCTTAAAGTCAACCACAGACTGTGGGGCTCTCAGACAGTCAGGAAGAGAGTTCCACAGGCGGGGGGCAGCCACACTGAAAGCCCGGTCTCCCATGGTCCTTAATTTGGTTCTCGGAATGTGAAGGAGATTACTGTTCTGTGACCGCAGCGACCGGGTGGATGAGTATGGAATAAGAATATCCTTCAGATAATCTGGTGAAGCTCCATGTAAGCATTGATGTGTAATGAGAGCAGTTTTGTACTGAATTCTGTAGGCGACAGGAAGCCAATGAAGGTTATGGATATCAATATATCGACCTTACCAATATATCGGCCGGGCTCTAATATATATTAGTAAAACTTTCAACACAGATTTGGTTCAATCAGTTCCTGTTGAGAAATGTGTTGGGGACCAGTTTGGGCCACAACTACGTCAAACTTTACGTCGATATCTAAAAATGACAAAGGGCCATTTTGTGTATTTTAAGTTCAATTGGGTGTGGTGGCCATTTAGAATTTGGTTGACTGCAAAAGATAATCTGTTGTAAATTCAACTTTTGTATTCTAAGAGTTTAATTTAACTTTCTTGCACAGGTCATGAAATATTTTGCTAACAGACAAAAACACAAACACGATCACCTGCCTTCTGGTGGTGGGTGATGACAATTTGCTAGAACAGCCCTGCATGCAGACTTTTACAAGAAGGTCTTTTACAAGAAGGTGAACATTTGAGGGGTTTTGAGAGGAGAGGGTAAAATCAGAAAACTATCTGAATGTAAATATCTGCATCACAATAAATCTCTGAAGAAACAAAAGAACATCTCTTCAGATTAGTTTCTTTAACTTTGGTCATTATTCCTGATTATATATGAGGAATTGCATTAATAATTTTACTGAACATCTACTGTATTGTGAATGCTTTAACAAGATGTGCAGTTGTCAGAAAAGCCAAACGGTTTCAACAAAAGACTTGTCATGTTGAGAAACTGCAGGTTCTTCCATTTCATGGTAAAGAGGAAGTGACATCATCAGGAAGTCATGCCATGTCTGACTTGAAAGGCTTTAAGAGACTAAATCTCAAAGACATCAGGCGAATTAAATCTAAAAAATAAAAAACAACTCAGACCTGTCTCATGTCAACCATCACTTAACCCACCCCGTCACCCTCATCTTCATCAGCGTGACCCTGCCAGGCACCAGCAGCATGTCAGGGGGTGGAGGGGGAACTTAATCAAGGCTTCTCCTGTTACAAAAGCCCCTCTGCTTATGTAGACAAGCAGTGGCAGGCCGCTGGAGACAAAACAGTAAGACATGGGAGCAGATATTTGTCCTCAGGAAAGCTGAATCTGGACTGCTGCTCCCGTGAAGTCGGGCTGGTAACGACTTGGTCGCACAATTAACACAAAAAGCTGAAAGTAAAGTTTTTTTGTTAGTTAGTTTGTTTTCCTTCCTGAATTCTTATTTTATGATGCAGTCCCATTTTACATCTAACAAGTGTCTTATTACATGGTGGAAGAAAAAACAACTTTACAATTTAATAGTCA
Source organism: Garcialebias charrua (assembly GCA_038048925.1). Lineage (NCBI taxonomy): Eukaryota > Metazoa > Chordata > Actinopteri > Cyprinodontiformes > Rivulidae > Garcialebias > Garcialebias charrua. The sequence goes on from JBBPBX010035495.1 coordinate 16,612, forward strand.
ATTTAACAGATTTCATTTGAATGAGCAAATCTGATCAAAAACAGTGACACGTGTTTCAATTCAGAACATTCAAAACTTTGTTAAGGTGCTTCAAAATCTGCCTTTAAGTTATTTATAAACTCAGTCTGTGTTGAAGTGCGTCTTTCACTTTAAACACATGTAGTAGCCTTTTCAACCTAACATGTCTAAAACTCCAATTTTTATCAAAAATACAGATCATATCTCAAAATAAAATGTGCTACTACTACCTTTTATTGTCTTCCCTCGCAACTCTGTCTAAAAATAGCGCCCTCAGCAGTAAACCGGAAGTGACATCACGAGAGGTGAACGTTCGTGTTTTAACTAAGAAAGATATGGGATTGCACCAGGAGGAGGCAACAGATTGTAAAGTTGTTTTGACATAAGTATGTCATCTCTGACTATTACATCAAATATCTAGCCAAATAACTTCTAGATATATACTACCTAAAGCTAAAAAAAAATGTATTTATATATAGAGATACAGCATTAATTACACCACTGATGGATTTAACATTAGCCTAATCTTTAGCTCCCTAAACAATTTTTTTTCTAAACCACTCGGTTGATATTTTTTCTGCTGCCAGACAGTAATTATATGGGTTTTTATTTACAAACTGATGACCTGTAGAAGACATTTGAGATAAAATTCGATTTTTTATTCATTTTTTAAGACGCAACCAGGTTGAGATAGCTTCGGTTTAGCTCTGTGCATTTCGTAATTTATAGCTCCTGAACCACTTTCAACCATTTCAACCAAAAAATAAATAAATAATATTCTTGTCCTTACTTCTGAAGCCCATCCTGTGTTTGTTCAGGTCGTTGTCGTTGTAATCCTCCTGACAAATCACGGAGTTGGTAGTGACGCTTCTGTTGGTGAAATCCTGCCTTTTCAACCGGACAAACCTCACCCAAGCTCTGAAAGCTGTTTTTTTTGGTGCGGGAAATTGATGGACACGATGTCCAGACAAACTGGAGTTCGAACAACCCCCGCACACACAAATATTAACCATTATTGGACCTCTTTCGCTTCAATACAATTCAATACAATACAACAACTTCCGACTACGTCGCCTCTTCCGCCTACGTCACGTGTCACGTGACTCCAAAACCGCACGTTTTTTTAGACTCCGTTTTTTTCCTCCTGATTTGTGGCTGTAAGGCTCTTGCTATTAATTTGGAAAGCAGGGAGGATTATCAAAATTACTGTATTACCTCTAAATATTATTTTTCTGCCCAAAAAACTAACATGAAACATGCACTTTAATTCAATTCAATTCTTCTTCTTCTTTCGGCTTTTCCCTATTCAGGGTCTCCACAGAGTCATCCTCCTCCATCTCACTCTGTCCTCACTCCAGCTACCTCCATGTCCTCTCTAACTGCATCCATACATATCCTCTTTGTCTTTTTCCTGGCAGCTGCATTTCTAACATCCTTCAACCAATATACCAACTGTCCCTCCTCTGGACATGTCCAAACCATCTCAGTCTGACCTCTCTAACTTTATCTCCCAGTTGTTCAACATGTGCTGTACCTCTGATGATCTCAATCCTGATCTTATCCATCCTTGTCAGTCCTAAGGAGAACCTCAACATCTTCATTTCTGTCAGTTCCAGTTCTTTCTCCTGTCTTTTTGTCCATGTCTCTTTCTCCAGACCATACAACATAACTGGTCTCACCACTGTCTTGTAAACTTTCCCTTTGACCGTGAACAAGACTAAAGAGTGAAAAACACTTTGATGGTTATCAGAAATCCAGATTTGTTTGGTCATATCTAGACATAGACCATTTCTACAACACTTTGGGTTTAAAGTAAATTCCCTTTTCACAGGAGTTTAATCAGAAGGTCGATGCTGTGATTTGTTGGTTTTCTATGCTCATTTTTTCAAGAATTCATTGAGTTAAGAAAAGCCATACATTTACAGCTTTAAGTAGTCAACAAGTCCAGAAAAACAACATAGTTCATTTAGTACTTTAGCAATAAACTGACAAAAAGTACTGTTATTCAAGCCTTTTTGAATGTGTAAACAAATCAGAGACTCTCTGGGTAAAAACCTGAGGTCAGGCTAGAGACAAAACATAACCATGTGTTCTTAAAAAACATAAAGGTAAAGTAGCAGCAGGGAACACAGTAATAAAAAAACAAATCTTTCAAAGGTTACAGAACAAAAACCTGAAACATATTCAGTCTTACAATTAGGGATGCACCGATAAATCGGCCAGCCGATCGATCGGCCCCGATTTCCTTAATTTGGGGAGATCGGTGATCGGCCGATCTTTAAATGAGAAGCCGATTTTATCTACCGATCTCATCTGCCTCTGCAAAGGTCGGAAAATCATGAAAATTTAGGGTGCTTTTTGACCTTTTAACACCTGAAAATCGATATCGGCCAAAATCGGAATCGGCAGTTCAGACTTTCTAAAAATCGGTGATCGGTGATCGGCCAGAAAATTGAAATCGGTGCACCCCTACTTACAATTGGGGTCAGATTTAAACTAAACACGTTTATTTTTTTTATTTTTTTTATCGTTCAACGTGGAGCGAGAACTGAAACCTGGAGGTGTTCAGGGATGAAGCTGAATTCTTTCAATAGGTAAAGAGAAGCAAAAAAAGATTTATTTCAAAGAGTGAAACATTC
>JBBPBX010035495.1:19425-32030 GCA_038048925.1 Garcialebias charrua
TTCCCTCACGCACGCATTTCTTCTCTCTCCCTGTTCTCCTCCTGCTTTTTGCTCTCCTTCAGTGTATCAGAGCCACTCCTATTTTTACACATCTTCCAAAATGAAAACTGCTGTTTTGGATTTGACCAACTGGACGTTTGATGCAAATGACAAAAACTTTTCAACATAACGACAGAGTCCTGGAGAACCCTCAACAGCTCGAATGACACATGCAGCTGGATATATCTCTGGGGAAGTGGATGTGATGTGTCTACTTCTGCTGTCGATTGAGGATGCCGAAATTTCATATACTGTAATTGGATTTATGATAACAGGTTTACTGTTTTTGGAATAGTCTGGTTCCTGGTTTATCAATATACAAAGAAGACGGTCGCAGCTAATTTGGCCCTCGTCAGGCTGCTGTCTATGTGAAGGTTTGGTTCATGCTTTGAGGACTCAAAATCAGCTGATTTACGAGCTAAACCATGAGATGGAAGTTATTTGAATCGCAGGCCACCTATGGCTTTGGAACTCGCCATCATGAAACGACCTTGGAGAGGCTTGTAATCACGGACCAGTAGAATGCACCCTAATCTGGACATTTCGGCCCTTGGAGGTACCAGTAATGGCTTAAAAGTCAACAAGAAAATTGTCTGCCTGAATAAATAAACAATTGTGATTATCTGAATTTTAATCCCCGGTTGGCCTTGAAACGACTTCTCAATTTCTCCTGGGAAATGTGTAAACTAAGGAAAAACTTCATCTATCACCCCCCCACCCCCACCCAAACTTTTGTGAAGGATTATCAGAACTGTGTCAGCTGACAATTATCTTATCAGGACTATGGATTATCTGTTAGTACTTGATGGACCGTCTCGTCTTCAAATGCACATGTAACGTGTGCTCGGCTGGCTTTTTTTTAAATGTCTTAAATCTTGTCATGTAAGGACAAGGTGTAAAGAGATCTTTTTGTAACCTCACTACCCCTCTCTTCATGGCTTTGTCCCTTTTTTATCTAAAAAATGTATTCTGAAAAGAATAAGAGGCTGCGCTATATAGCAGCAGCTTCGTGCACTCCGACCATCTTTCAGACGACTGTACGGACGTATTCTCGTATCTCTGTACAATGATAATAAAGCTTATTCTGATTCTGATTACAATGCTTATAAATCAAATTTAAAAGTTGAAATCCTTTGTTTTTATGGCCTACAAGAAAACAATGCCATTTAGTGCATCACATGACACGTTTGTTTTTAAAAAGCTAAGGAAAGCTGTTGTGAAATCAGCTGCACTGACTTCAGGGTTTAAAGCGATGTAACATCAAATGTTCAAATGTAGCCATCTTATCGTGTTAGCATTAGCAACTTTTAGCTAATGTCAGTGCAGGAAACTTGCGACTCGTTATGCTGCTGTGCAGGTACACAAGCACCGTGACACCACCGCTCGGACTCTCATTGTTGGCCCGGTGCCAAATTAAACAGACCGTTTCCACATTTCCAGTTGAAAGTCTCTCACTTTTAGAAATTACATTATTACTTGTAGGGGCTGCTGTGCCTCGGTGGACAACCAGCATAAAAAAAAAATTTGTACAAAGTTTGCTGTGGCCAGTCCAGAAGAGGGGAGCAGTTGAAAGAACATAATTCTAATCATTTGTACATTCTGGTGTTCAGAGCAGCCACAAAGAGTGGGGAGTTTGTGTAAACACAGTTTGACTTGTTCAGTATGATGTGAAAGGAGCGGAGCAGGGAATTTGATTCATAATATTTGCCCATGATTCTGATTTTTCTTCTTTGCAAATATCACTTAAACAGTCCCGACCTGCAACCTTCTGAATGAAGAGCAAGCGCTGCTCCCGGCGGATCGCTGATGACTTCAGATTACATAACAGCGAACAAACACACACTCTGGTGAGACTTGAACAGACAACCTTTGAATCAGTTCTTCAGTGTTGAAACACACCATCCGCTGCACCACAGAGCAGGTGCACCATGATGGTCAGGTATCCTCCAAAGGATTCCTGCCACACTTCTCAACACCCTGCCCTTCCTCCAATAAACAGTTATTTATCAGGACTGAAAGGAGGGTTTCATTTCTGCGAGCACCTCTCGCCCTGACCGCACACTTCAAAAACCATCCCATCAAAACCCTGATCAAATACTGAAAGAAAGACGCCACTGAAAAATATCCACTGTGGCACCATTTACAAAAACACAGGATGAAGTTACAAATGACTGGATGCAGACATTGTGATGTGATCCACACCTACAACCTTCACACATTAACATCATTCATCCATCCATCCATCCATCTATCTATCGGCTTTATCGTTTCTTCGTGTCTCTCTCTTTCTACTGAAGACACTGGATGACAAAAGGCTCAACTCCAGTGCTCTTCACTGACCCCTCCCTTTCTCTTTTCTCTTTGAAATCTGTTTTAATCGTCCAAAATCGCGTTTTTAGAATGCTAAAAACAGCTGAGCTATGAGCTAAGCTAACAGGCCGACCTCTGCAAAAACCTCTGTCTTGTTGAAGCTCCAAAATTCTCGGTTAAAACCCGTGCCTTTGTCTAAAAGTTGTTTGTCTCTGCAAAAAGAAGCTGAGAACTTGTTTACTGATTTTTTATTAAAGGCTTTGTGTGAAAAATGCTATGATAAAGAGCTCAAACCACACCGAGCGTCCACCATTTTGAGAACGGAAAAACAGGAAAGAGAGACAGCCCATGGGCCTCCTTCTCATTTTTCTCAAAGAGAAACACTGCTCGCTCCCTCACTAGCCATCCTTTGGTTCAGTCTTATACTGCCATCCAGTGGTCAAAACAGGTACTGCACACAAAAATTTACCAACATTTCTTCTTAAATTTGACAATAATTATTAATTATTGTTCAATTTCAAACAATATTATCGTTTATCGCAATAATTTCTGACAATTAATCGCCTAGTAAAACTTGTTATTGTGACAGGCCTAGTTCCTCAGTCTAGTGGTTCTGCACTTAATGCTCCTCAACCTCCTTCCTGAGGGGAGCGGGGCATAAAGTGTGTGTGCTGGGTGAGTGGGGTCCTTCATGATGCAGGTGGCCTTCTTCCTGAATCTGGAGGTGTAAATGTAATCAGACTAACATGCACGTTTTTGGTATGTAGGAGGAAACCAGATTACTTGGAGAAAACCCATGCATGCACGGAGAGAACATGCAAACTCCACCCAGAAAAGTCTCTGGGATTTGAACAGACGACCTTCTTGGTGTAACGGTACACATGGGTGTACCAAACCATTTCAGTACGGCATGTTCGGTCCACGTGCATACTGTTTCTGTCATTTTTTTCACTCTTTAAATTTTATTAACGCGAGATTATCCGCTGCGGAAGTAATGTTCCTAGGCGTGTTTTAGCATGGTGCTATTATCTTGCAGCACGCATAGAATTAGCAGCCTAGCATCTCCTGTTTGGAAACGTTATAGCTTTCTTGTTAAAAGACAAGTGAACATATCCAAAGCCGTGTGTGGACGTTGTTTCATGGAGATTGGATCTGCAGAAGCAACACGTCTAATGCCGGTTACCCACCGGACCCGTGTCGGGCGGCTGAAGCGGCCGGTTTACATTGAAAGTCTATGTGGAGACGCGTCGAAGCGCGGCAAACCGTGAAGCGGCGCGTTTTGAGTATTTGAAGCGGCACGCCGGCAGTTCCTTTCCACGCACGCGCGCGTCCGAAACAACCTACGCGTTGAGCAGCGTCGAGCCACCAAAGTCTCAAAAGTTGATGTTTTTGCGGCTCGACGCGTCCAGCAACCAATTGGGAGAGCCTCTGCTATGTGATGACGCAACGACAACGGGACTTTTTTTGGACTTTTTAAACTTACCTCATCAGCCTCCATGAATTGGAACCAGACTCCGGTAAGAATCTTGGCATTTTAAACAGTTGCTGCTGTCCGCTCAGCATACGATCACCCCAAACATAAAAAAACGTTTTAATCTCAACAAAGACTTTCAGAGCTGCAGTTCGGCTCGTAGAAAACCCACTACTGTACAGTACAAACGGGGGTCACGTGCTGCTGCTGCGACCGTGGTGTAGTGGTAATGGCAGTCGACCCCCGATCGGAAGGTTGGAGGTTCGAATCCCGCATCCGCCCACCATGTGTCGTTGTGTCCCTGGGCAAGACACTTAACCCCGAGTTGCTCCCGGTAGGTCTGGATGGCGCCTTGCAAGGCAGGCTACCACTACCGGTGTATGAATGTCTGAATGAATGGGTGGATGGCTGGTATTGTAAAGCGCTTTGGGGCTCCTCACAGGGGGCTGGAAAGCGCTATATAAATAAGCTCCATCCATCCATTTACCATCTGCCAGCAGCATGAAAACACAACAACTGATGACCCTCTGCCTCCCCCTAGTGCGCGTCATCAGACGCGTCCCAGTGGGTACCCGGCATCAGTGACAAGCGGCCAAAAGGGGGCGGCAGGAGCGTTCTGACAATTTAGGTGGGTACCCGGCATTACTTGTTAACACGCTTGAAACGACATCATCCGAATTTGAACGTCTCTTCTACAAGCAAGAAAAGCAGCTTGTTGCAAAGACCAATAACAACAGCATTTAAACAACCTTTATCAGACTGGTCCAGAGTAGGGCTGGGCGATATCTCGATAGCTTTAAAATATCGAGATTAAAAAAAATTGTGATATAAGTTGAGACTACTGTATCTCGATGTAAACTATATAGTTTTATACTAGGAAATCCTGCCATCTCTTTCTCCTAGGCGGCCCCCCTCCTTCTACACACAGCCCTCAGCTGAGCTCCCCCTCTGCTGCTACCTGTTGTTAGTGAGTTGATTTTCTCCACCGCTGGAGATATTCACTACAACTAGATCTGTGCTTTTGGCAGAAAATGTGGACAAGTTGGTCTTTTTGGACAAAAACTTTAAACTTGATTATTTAGATTGTAAACAGTCTGTTGCTGCTTATTGTTCTGGTTCTGACTGTTATTGTCTTTATTAAGATTTTTATTATTGTTAGTACAGTACTGGTATAGTTCATTTAATGTAAAGAGTGCCCTTTATTTAAAATATCATCCAAATGGGTCGCTTTGATTTATTTTTCACAAACGTATTGTTTACTTGGCATATTTTGTAAATACAAGTTATGTAAGTCTTTAGTTTGTCCTTCCGAAAATTAATTGAACCGAGCCCTCCTTGAAACTGAACCAAATCAAAATGTGATTTTTAGCGTACTGTTACACCGCTATATGTAATGAACCATACAGTAGTAAGGCTGCACGATTAATTGCATTTGCGATTATCTCGCAATATGTTAAAACGCGATTCACTAATCGCACGGGCTGCGATTTGACTGGTCACGCTTTTCGGCATCACACCGGTCTGGCCGCGCGCAGCTCTGAGCGAGCAAAACAGAGAGAGCAGGGAGGAGGAGACTGTGCGCTCCAACATAGTTGCTTCAGGCTCGACAGAAGTCATAAAAGTTATAAATTCAGGTAAGTTAGCTCATTTAAACGTGTATCTGAGAGCGCGAGCTGGTCACGTGACTTGGTAGTGAGCCGGTCTGGCCGCGCGCAGCTCTGAGCGAGCAAAACAGAGCAGGAGGGATGGAGCAGACCGTGCGCTCCAACACTGTTGCTTCAGGCTCGACAGAAGTCATAAAAGTTATAAATTCAGGTAAGTTAGCTCATTTAAACGTGTATCTGAGCTTAGACGCTGAGACACAGAGACTGCGGCAGATAAACAAAGCGCGAGCTGGTCATGTGACCGGGTCTGTTTTGACGGTGCTCTGTTAGCAGCTAGCTCAGCAAGCTAACTTCTGCGTGAAAAAGCGCATTAATTATCTGATTTAAAAAAAAAAACAGTTGTGTCGTTAGTGATATGAATTAATACAGAACCAGTAAAAATAATCGCATTTTAAATCGCAATTGCAATTTATAGAAAAAAAATTGCGATTAGATTATTTTCCAAAATCGTTCAGCCCTATACAGTAGTGTAGCTTAAACTGATTATCTGCATAATATTGTTATTATATATACTGCATTTAAAAATTTTATTCCTGTAAAAATGAGTAGCAAAAAAAAGTCATAATGTAAACATTACATTTTTATTTATTTTATTTTATTAATAAAAATAAAGAACATCTTACAATCTTGGTGCAGAGCAACACAGTGGGAGTGAGGATTAGAGTGCAGTATTTTATATTAATACATGGTGACCACTGCAGATGGAAGAGCAGCAAACTTCTTCACTATTTGTAGCAGAAGTTGAGCAGGTTTCATTTCTCACTGTGCTCTGAAGGCTCGCGTGGTTCACAACAACTCATCTTTAAATTACAGAAATTAATACTAAAAGGTGTTCATATGAGGTCATTTATTACAATCACTGAGGACGGAGTGATGACATGAGTCCACCACATAACATCCCTTCATAATCGTAACCGTTTCCACGCGATTACTTCCAAGTTATTTAATGTTTGTTTTTAATAAAATGCAAATCGAACCAGCTGAACTGCAAGTCTGGACTGAAACAAAAAGCAGAACAGCTTCAGATTAAATCTACAAGATGTTCTTTGAAACTTTAAGTACTTTTCTTCAAAACAAAACAACTCCCCACGAATAAACAAATAAGTAAAACAGATGATTTAAAGATGAATAGCAGGCTGTGTAATACTGTACTGTATTGTGCTGGGCTGGTTTAAAACGGACTTGTTTAAATAATTAAAGAAAAGGAATCAACAGGCTAATTGAGCATGAAAACAGTCGTTAGCTGCAGATTCAACTCCACTGGGAAATTTTATTCCGACACCCGGAGAACGAGCTGAGAGGAATTACACGCCGAGTTCAAATGTTTATATTAAAACGTTGTAAATTAGATTTACAACGCTTCTCTTTTCGCCGTTCAGGAATTAAAACTTGAAATCGTTTTATGAGTTTGCTGCTCGACGGCACTTTGGGCTTCCAACTGGAAGCATGTGCTCCAAGCGCCTGTACAGGAGGAAGAGCAAGGGGGTGGAAAAGACGGGACGGGAGGGTGGGGGCACAAACACAGACGGCACAGATAAATAAACCGGGGTCCATTGCAAAGACATCCCACGCTTCAGAGAAAACTTCAGGGTCACGGTCCAGAGAATCAAACTGCCCCTGTGTGTGCGTTACGAGCAAGTTCACCTAAAAGGCTGTGCCCCTTCAGACAAATCTCAATATTCTGTCCGGGGGGGTGGACATGTTATTGCTGGGGTTGAATTTCAAAAAGCCAGCGAGCAGCCTCAGGTTCACTGTCAGACAGGCTGAGGTTCGATTCCTGCCCAAATGCTGCAAATACAATCCAGATCGTTGTCCAGGAACTCTGAAGAAGCCTGGACTTTTCTCGAACAGAGCACGTTTTATATCAACTGTGCAACACGGCGGGGGGATGGGCTCGCACAAGCGTGTGTCATCATAAGGCTCAGTGTGAGTTTCAAACTGACGGAGGGAAACACTGCAGGCTCTGTGGAACCCAGCAAAACGCCTAATTTATTTATTCAAACACATATCAGCCGAGAGGCCCCTCGGCTTCAAAACATCCCTTTTCCACAACAGCTTCCCCTCCAAGAACTTCCACCTCCGCAGGAAAAAGAACGTACAGAACCAGAAAGAAACTGGAAGATAACTAGAGACGTTACATTTCCTGCCAAAATGCAGTGAATGCTTATTGCTGAAAACTTACTGAAAAAAAACTGAAATTTGCTAAAAAATATATATATATATATATTATTATTGTAATTCTCATCACATGTAGTACATGAGGTGGAACGAAATTATGTACCGGTACTCAGAGTCCCAGTTAAACCAACAATAGCAAAAATATAAAGTGTAAAAAGAAACAATATACAAGGTCTAAGATATACACCTAACACACTAATAATACAAAACAATACAGCATATCAACAGCAGCCTGAACATTAGCAGTTCATAAATAATGCTAATAAATTAGCATAAAGAAGTTAATTAGGCTGAAAGTGGCAGAAATTAACATGAAAAACTTGAGTTTATCCAAAAACAGACGAAATAGCTAAAAGATGCTGACAAGGTAGCCGAAAAGGTGGAACAAGCTACAGTTAGCAGAAGTATGAATAACACATTTGCCCAATTATGCTAAAAAAGCAGAAATGCACAAAATGTGGAAACTATATGAAAAAAAGCTGAAATTACAAATGTAGTATAAAAATAGCTGAAAAGTAGCTAAAGAAAATCTGAAACAAGCTGAAGTTACCAAATGGAAGTGGAGAGAGTACATTTTTTGCTGAAGTAAGCCGAAAAAGGTTAAAATGGGTGCAAAAAATGTGGAATTAGCTGAAAGGCTAAAATTTGTATTAAAACAGCTACAGTAGCTGAAATAGCAGAAAAAGCTGAAACTTATAAATAAGCTGAAAGGAACATAACAAGCTGAAATTAGCTGAAAGGTAGAAGCCACACAAAAATGTGGTGGTTATCAGAAATGTAGTGAACCAGACGGGGTTCTCTAATACACCTTCGTCTCTTTGATATGTCCCAGTGACACCTTTTCACTGATACTCTCAGTAAAAAGACATTAACACTATTTTATTACATTATTTTGAATCAAAACACAATAAGTCATAAGAGACTCTCTTATTCCTCTATTTTTGTGTTAATGAATAACCTTGTGTTACTTGTATAAGCATTATTGAATTCAATGTTTAATTCAAACTGTTTAATTCAAGTTGGAAATCCAATGTTATTTCAAAATGATGGTCACTTCTTCATATGATGAATCAAACGGTGAAAGTGAATTAATATGTCAGACTGAACTCCTCAGTTTGTTAGAAGTTAGAACACAGTTTTAATCAGTTGTTTTATGAAGCTGGCTCCAGTCTAATCTGTTTCTCTCTCTTCATTCTAAACAACTTCTTAAAAACAATCCTCTCTTCCAAGTGACCTTCATGCACTAACTCTTCCACTGGTTCGTTTGGACCAATCGGGGAGGAACAGGTCACTGATCACAGATCCTTTCTTAAAGTTCTAAGCTGTTGCTGGAACTGTCAGAGTCTGCTGGAGTAAACCTCAAGCCATGAGGTTCCCCAAAGAGCTGAATGAACGCCAGTCACACGCTAAGGACACGTCATTCAGTTAAAGACTTATAACATGCCAAGTTATAAGTCATCTTCAAGAGCTGGAAAGCTCCAGCTGAATGAGTTTTCCTCCAAGGAAAGTTTTATTCTGAAAGACCAACCAGGAAACTCGCTTTTCTGGTCTGATTAACGCGGACGTCAGGAGACACTGAAAACGGTGAACATGGACAACTGGACCCGAGAAGATTGATCATCTTTGAAGGTAACAAGTCATTAGATGTTTTGCCAAGTGGACAGACGGCTAGCGAGCGTCTGCCAGAAAGTATGCGACCTCTGGTTTACAGCACATACTCTCAGGATAACCCCCTGACTACATTTCATTTCATCTTCCTCCTACTCTTAAACTTTATTTCTTAAGCCAGAACTAAGCTAAGAGCCTGCAGTATAAGTTATTAAAACCCATAACTTTATTCTGTTGTTCCTATGAAGTTACGGACGCGTATACTCATGCTGAAGTTAATTATAGGAAAAATGATCAACCAATCATGTACATAATGTGTGATGTAATTTATAATTATGTTAAATAAATGGTCCAGTCCTACTGTACTAACATAAGTTTAACGTTTCCTGTGAATTACATCTGGTCTAATCACCTCCAAGGTATAGAATTATTGATATTGAACTGAAAAAGAGAGAACTCGTTTAATTAATGATGTATTTTTGTGTCAGTCTAAACCCTGCCAATTTACATCTAAAATATAGTTAAGTCAGTAAACTGACCCCTTCCTATATTACTACAGAAATAATCTAAAATGAGCACAAAACAGATGAAAAACAGATGAAATTACCAAAGTCATAGCAGCCTTCTCCTGAACGAGCTGAATATTTTGATCTTTGATTTGTTGAAATATCACAAAAACTGTGGAATGAGAAAGAAGCTGAAAAATGTACAGAAGAAAAATGGATCACAATAGTGTGAATGCTTCATAAACATCCAGACAATAAGCTGCAGCTTTAAACGCTCCAAGTTGAGGAAATGTGTCCAACAACAGCCAAACTGAAGTTTAAAAACGTCCGGTTTTGATTAAAACACCCAATAACCACATTTTTATGGCTCAGACCTCAAGGCAGCACCGTCCACAGTCTGCTTTTATTTGTTGCCGTCTGCGATCAGAATAAACCGTCTCCAGATGACGAGGCACTTCTTGAATCAAACGTTGTCCAGATTGTAGAAAAGTCGCACAGACGGATCCAGTTTTTTCTCCGCTTGTTTCTGTGTTTTTCCTCCAGCGGGGGTTGCCAGACAACTGGTGCAACGTAGAAATTAAAACTTAACTTTCACGGCCAACGTCAGCCAGGAAGGTACAAAAGAAACACGGATCGAAAACTAAACGGGAGTTTCCTGATTTAAATGTTCTGTTTGCTCTGTCAAAAAGAACCGAGGGGTTCTGACGGGTCCTGTGCTTCACATTAAAACATCTGGCCCCGCTGGTTGGCATTCGTCTCCAACAACCAGAAAAGAACGGACAAAACACAAACTTTGTCTCATTTTTCTGCACCAGAGGCTCCGACAGTCACAGCACTGGCAGCACCGTCTGCAGCTGAGGAATCCCAAAACAACAGAGGAACGTTTGTGAACTCTCCCAGCGCCAGGAGGAAGGTACGAGTCCGGCGTAGCTGTTTACATAACCCCAGCTCCCTGAAACATGCAGAACTGCAGCTGTTCATGCTCTGCTCGAGAAGCTGCAGCAACCTCAGAGTGGAGCCTGAATCGTCCTCCAGCTACAGTATACTGTATGTCTATTGCAGCACGGTCCAAGAGTCTTTATTATCCCAGTCTGCTGTACTTTTGAGTTGTTGCTGTTTTCATTACAAACTGTTAAAACTTCAACAAAAAAACATAAGGTAAATATTTCCACCAAAATATTCTGCAAACAAAACAAAAATGTCCAGTTCTGTCCCAAAGTTTACCTGCAAATTCTCTATCAAACTACAGACACTGTATTTCCTGCTAAGATGCAGTGTGAACACTTGTTGCTGAACAACAGCTGAAATTAGCTTAAGAAAAAAAAACGTGCTGAAATGTAGCTGAAATGGAAGAACAAGCCTAAGTTGGCCAAAGAAAGCAGGAAAAAAATCCCATTTGATTAATTAGATTTAAATTAGTAGAAATGAGTTCATAAAACTAGGAAATTAGCTTTAAAAAAAAGCTGCATTTAGCAACAAAAAAAATGATATGCTGAAAAGTAGCTGAAAAGGCTGAATGAAGCTTAAGCTACCAGAAGGAAGTGGAAGGAGCTGAAATTAGCTAAAAAAAATGAATTAGCTAAATTTAGCACAAAACTGGTAAAAAGTAGCTGAAATAGTAGAAAAAGTTGAAACTGGCAGAAAAAAGCTAGAAAGAGCATAACAAGCTGAAATTAGCAGATAGAAGTTAATTAGGCTGAAAGTAGTAATTACCAAGAAAAACTTGGAATTTATCTGAAAACAGCTGAAATTAGCTAAAATATGCTAAAAAGTAGCTAAAAAGTTAAGACAAGCTTAAATTAGCAAAAGAAAGCAGAAAGAACATGTTGAGGAAAGAAGCAGAAATGAGCATAAAAGGTAAAATAATCAAAAAGCAGCTGAAAAGTAGCTAAAAAAGCAGAAAGAAGCTTAAATTACCAGACGGAAGTGGAGAGCGTTTCTGCTGAATTAGGCTGAAAAAAATTTAAATGAGTGCAAAAAACATGGGATTAGCCAAAAAAAAAAAGCTCAACTGAGCATAAAACAACTACCGGTAAATAGTAGCTGAACTAGCAGAAAAAGCTGAAACTTGCATAAGCTGAAAGTGAGTATGAAAAGCCGAAATTAGCAGAAATCAGAAGCACAAAAATGTTCAAGTTAGCCGAAACAATCTAAAAAAGTAGCTGGAAAAAAGTTTAAATTTGCACAAAGAAGCTGAAAGAAGCTGAAGCAGAACAAAATGTGAAAGGAGCAGTAAAAGGTTGTAAACGCATCTAAAGATTTGAAGGATGTAAAAAATGAGCTCAATTCATTTTCTATGAGGGGAAAAAAATGGCAAAAATGGCTAAATACATGTATTTCAAAAAGCTAAAGTTTCTCCAATGCCAAAATTCACAGCAGGATTGTCCTGAACGAGCGGAATGTTTTGATTTATTAAATGTTGAAATAGTACAAAAATTGTAGCCTGGTTAAAACCAGACCCTTGTCCTTCACTTCGCTTTGGACTAGGGTCTGGCATTTCTCCCATAGACAACGATTTCTCCGGTCGATTTTTGACCGGACCAATCAGAGAACAGAAGGCGGAGTTTTGTTAGTTTAGCCTGGCGAGGTCCAGGCTATCAGATAAATAGCTCAGAAACCACTCGGTGGATATTTTTTCTGCTACCAGTGTGTAATTATATGGCTCTAATTTACTGACTGTTGGCCTAGATGAAACATTTGAGATAAAATTCGATTTTTTATCATTTATTTTCGTAGCGCACCCGAGGCTGTTTGGAAAATGTCAAACCGAAACAATTTAAATCCAGCAGATTTGACCATTTCGTGAATTGATTTAGGAACTGTTAAGCT
>JBBPBX010035496.1:19083-29117 GCA_038048925.1 Garcialebias charrua
CTGAAAATATGACGTGGAACATGCACATGAAGCTAAAGAGTTGGGTACTAGATACAAAGTACTATCGGCTGTGCACATATCCAATTGCTGACACAACAAGATGAAAAAGATCAGGCTGACTACAAGAGCAAATCATTCTGTGGACTGATGATGGAGTAGACCTTCCACTTCGTGTCACATTAACCTACACAATCGCAGAAGTGCAGGACAGTGAGTGCTGACGTGTCCGTCCAAACACATGAACATAGTGGATGACGTCAGGCTGGATGGAAGCATTTCTCTTATAATGTTCAATGCTGAGTCAGAACTCACACTATCGTTTTCCTGTTCTTCCTGTTAATGGGACCTCTGCTAGGTTCAAGGGGACTTTATTGTCATTTGCATCACGTGTGGTACATGAGGTGGAACGAAATTGTGTACTCAAGGTCCCAGCTATGCCCAAAAATAACAATAATATAAAGTAAATTAAGAAAAGAAGGAACAGTAAGGTCCAAGATAAACACTAAACTTTAATAATGTAATGAACATGAGTCTGTTGTGAGCAGATGTGTAAGAAATCAACAGCATGGATAATCAGCAGCACAGAAAGTGCTTTGAGATTTTTATTAATGAAAAGTGCATTATAAATGGAATTCATTATTATTATTATTATTATTATTATTATTATTATTATTATTATTAACTCTCCAATTAAAGCGGCATGACAGTGATTTGTCCTTGTTAGGGATTTATGAGTCACAGTGTAGAAGCTGTTCCTCAGTCTAGTGGTTCTATACCTAATGCTCCTCAACCTCTGGCCTGAGGGGAGTGGGGCAAAAAGAGTGTGCTGGGTGAGTGTGGTCCTTCATGATGCAGGTGGCCCTCTTCCTGCATCTGGAGGTGTAGATGTCTGTGATGGTGGGGAGACTGACTCCAACATCTTCTGTGCAGCCTTCACCACTCTCTGCAGAGCTTTTCTTTCTGCAGCTGTGCAGCCTCCATGCCACACGTTGATGCTGGAGCACAGGATGCTCTCCACTGCACACCTGTAGAAGGAGGTGAGGACTGAGCTTCTCAGACCAGCTCGTCTCAGCCGCCTGAGGAAGTAGAGTCTCTAACCGTGTTTCCATCTATTTTCATTTCGAATTTTGAGCTAATTTTTGAAATCTCGCAAAAATGTAAATACAAATTAATGCGGATCAGACTGGCTTGATGCGCATCTACCGGGCCACGCACAGCGTCATTACGTCAGATGTCAGCGTCATTACGTCAGACGTCAGCGTCATTACGTCAGACGTCAGCGTTACGCATGTCTACCGTAAACAGGAAGTAGCGGTTGAAAACAGAACCCAACCACACATCTCGGCAAAATGGAGAGAATATTTCAGGTATGTGTCTTCACAGTTACGAGAGGAGATAAAACGCTCGACCAAGTCTTCACAAATGTAAAGGGGGCATACACGGCGAAGACACGCCCACCGCTCGGAGCTTCCGACCACGACTCTCTGATTCTGGCCCCAAGAGAACTCCCCCCACTCAGGCGCTCAAAGCCGGAACAAAGAGAAATAACAATCTGGCCTCAAGATAGTTCCCCCATGTTGAGAGACTGTTTTGAGAGGACAAACTGGTCTGTTTTCAGAGAAGCAGCCACTGATGGAAGTTCAGTGGACATGGAACTGTACGCTTCCTCAGTCCTGGGTTACATCAGTACATGCTCTGAAAATGTATCCATAAAAAAATATGTGAAATCCTACCCGAACCGGAAACCCTGGTTAAATAAAGAAGTTCACGCCTTGCTAGCAGCCAGAGACACTGCATTCAAGTCAGGAGATAAAGTGGAGCTGAGAAAGAGCAGGAATGAACTGAAGGATGGCATTAAGAAGGCCAAGGCCACGTATGCACAGAGGATCGAGGGACAGTTCACCTCACAAGACCCACGGAGCATGTGGAAGGGTATTAAATGCATAACAGATTACAAAGGCAAAAACAAACAATGCCCCAGGGACCCATCTCTGCCTGATGCCCTCAATAAGTTTTATGCACGTTTTGATGATCCAAACAGACCAGCTAGCACCAGACTCACCTCATCACCAGATGAAGAGCATCTCAGGGTGTCCGCAGCAGAAGTGAGAGGCAGTCTCAGAAAGATTAATCCTCATAAAGCAACCGGACCAGACAACATCCCAGGGAAAGTTCTGAAGGAATGTGCGGACCAGCTCTGTGAGGTGCTGGCTGACATCTTCACCACCTCACTTGCACTGGAGTCAGTTCCCACCTGCCTGAAGACCGCGACCATCATCCCAGTCCCAAAGAGCTCCACAGTGACTGGTCTGAATGACTATAGACCGGTGGCCCTCACCCCGATAGTCGCTAAATGTTTTGAGAAACTGGTCATGTCCCACATCAAGGCAACCGTCAACATCAGCGAGGACCCTCATCAATATGCATACCGCGAGAACCGATCAACAGAGGACGCCATCTCCTCTGTGGTCCACACTGCTCTCACCCACCTGGATCAGAAGGACTCATACGTGCGTCTGCTCTTTGTGGACTTCACATCTGCCTTCAACACCATGATCCCCCAAACTCTGATAGACAAACTATCTACACTTGGACTAAGCCCCTCCATTTGTAACTGGGTACTAGACTTCTTAACAAACAGACCACAGTCCGTGAAGATCCACAACTTCTCCTCCTCCACCATAACCCTCAGCACTGGCTCTCCTCAAGGATGTGTGCTGAGCCCCCTTCTGTTCACTCTGCTCACATATGATTGTACAGCCACACATCCAGGCTGTCATATTGTTAAGTTTGCAGATGATACAGCGGTGGTGGGATGCATCACAAACAATGATGAGTCCAGCTACAGACAGGAGGTGGAACACCTGGAGAGCTGGTGCAAAGAGAATAATCTTCACATGAATGTGAAGAAGACAAAGGAGATGATTGTGGACTTCAGAAGGAACAAACACACCCATGCCCCACTGAAAATAGGTGGGTCTGCAGTGGAAGTGGTCTCCAGCTACAAATACTTGGGTGTACACATGAATGATAACCTCAGCTGGAGCAACAACACCACCAGCCTGATCAAGAAAGGTCATCAGAGACTCTACTTCCTCAGACGGCTGAGACGAGCTGGTCTGAGCAGCCCAGTCCTCACCTCCTTCTACAGGTGTGCAGTGGAGAGCATCCTGTGCTCCAGCATCAACGTGTGGCATGGAGGCTGCACAGTTGAAGAGAGGAAAGCTCTGCAGAGAGTGGTGAAGGCTGCACAGAAGTCTGTTGGAGTCAGTCTCCCCACAATCACAGACATTTACACCTCCAGATGCAGGAAAAGAGCCACCTGCATCATGAAAGACCTCACTCATCCAGCACACTCACTCTTTGCCCCACTCCCCTCAGGACGGAGGTTGAGGAGCATCAAGTGTAGAACCACTAGACTGAGGAACAGCTTCTACCCTGAGGCTGTTAGACTCATGAATAAATAAAAATAAAATAAAAAATAAACACTGCAAAATATCACATCATACTGATGCTGATCTGTTTTCTTGTTGCTGTGTTCATCTGTGTTCATCTGTGACCATCTGCTCATACAAACTCATGTTCGTGCTGCTGTTTATTCCCACTATATTAGGCTTAGTGTATTACTAGTTGATGTTTTTCTTAGTTAATTCTAGATGTTATTACTGTTTTTCTCTTTCATTTGTTGTTGGATGTAACTGGGACCTCGTGTACATAATCTCGTTTTCATCACATGTACCACATGCGGTGCAAATGACAATAAAGACTCTCTGACTCTGACTATCGGGCAAGTTGTATTTATTCTGTCATGCCAACTAGTTTTAGCGATGTTACATGTTGTCCGGAGCGGAAACAGCTGATCAGTCACATGACGTAAATGTTCGCTACGGCAGAACTGAGTCGGCAAATCTGTTTCCATCTGTCGTTTTGCGCATCAGCTCTGTTTTTCGAAACCCCAAAAAAACACCTCAAGCGAGCGTATCAACTTTTGAGCGAATTAGAGGAAGTTAACTCGAATTTTGCCGTTTCCATTCAGCTTTTCTGATGCGATGCTTCAAAATGTGCATCTAGAAACCTTGATGGAAACACGGCTACTGATGAGCTTTCTTGATCAGGCTGGTGGTGTTGTTGCTCCAGCTGAGGTATTACTGAGGTGCACACCCAAGTACTTGTAACTGGAGAACACTTCCACCACAGATCCTCCTATGTTCAGTGGGGGTAGATGTGTTTGTCCCTTCTGAAATCAACAGTCATCTCTGTCATCTTCTTGATGTGGAGGTTGTTCTTCCTGCACCAGCTCTCCAGGTGTTCCACCTCCTCCCTGTGGCCGGACTCATCACTGTTGTGATGCATGTACGGGTGGGAATCAGCCACCTCACATTTCAACTTGATTCATTTCAGAGGGTCTGTGATGCAATCATACAACCATTACAGGTGGTCCCCGACTTACGACGGCCTCGACTTACGACGTTCCGACTTTACGAACGAGCTCCGTTGAAAAGCATTGCATCGAGTTACGGCTTAGATGCGGCTTTATGGCGCAGCGTTAGCATACATTTTCTGACTTGTGGCGAAAATCCAGTTTTACAAACGCCGCGTGTAATAGAAGCTCTCGAACTTGACTTCTCTAAATGGTTTTCAGAATCTGTTGGAATCCTGGCAAAAACCAATGCAGATTTGTTCCTGTCTTTGATTTTATACGTCTACCTTATAATGTTTTGCTAGTTTTTTGATACTTTGTAAAAAAAAAAAAAAAAAAAAAATTGTTTTTCTCTTTTGTTTTCTATTGTTTATTGTTTGTTTGTTTGTTTATTGTTTAAGGAAATTCTACCATTGCTGTTCATTGTTCTTTAGTTTTAGCAGGTCGCTTTCGTAAATGAGCCCATGAGGTTCAAAAGATTTACCTGACTAAATAAAGGTTGAATGAATGAATGAATGAATACGTTTCGACTTACATTAATTTCGTGTTACGAACGGTGCGTAGGAACGGAACTCGTTCGTACGTCGAGACTACCTGTATTGATGTTTTTCAAATATCTTGATGCCTCCCCACCCAACCTCATACCTTCTGACTTGTTGGTATGAAAAGCAAAATATTTATATATGTTCAAGGTCTTCCTTTCACTCAGCAATATATCCTTCTCAGCCATCGTGTGCGTGTGACTGTTATGTATATGTACTATAAACTGCCTGGGCTCAGCACTTACAAAGTACAAGCTAAGCTTGTACTTTGTATTTCTCAATATTATGATAAGTTATTGACTAGAATTAATAAAATTACCTTCTGAATTTTGAAAATCCATAATCTTCTACGGCTTTTAAATGTCAGTTTTTACCCCACACCCCTAACCCAAGCAGCCAGTGACTAATTTGCATATACAGTCTACTCTAAGCTTTAAAAAAAACTTCCAAAAGTTTAAGTGCAAAAGCCTATTCTAAAAGAAACACCATAGACTGTGTCTTAGTGTTTAGATTTGTCTTTGATTGAACTTTGTTTTACCTGATAATTTGTTTTAGATGTGGCAGTAAAACTTTTCCAAGCTTGAAAACCTCCAAAAGATACTTTAAAAAATAATACAGCCAAACCAATAGGGGGTTGTGGGAAGGGAAAGAAAAAAAACCCTCAAAAATGTGTTTTATAGCCGTTTTGTGGGTAATGGACCTGGCTCAGAGAATATCTGTGCGTCACAAGGGTCAGAACGCTTTAGAAACGATTCTCTCACAAAAGAGAAACATCTTTCGTCCGAGACTTTATGGTTTCCTGTGGCTTTTGAATGAGTTGAAACGATATAATCTAAGATCACGCCCACAAACACAAATCTCAAATTTCAGTTTACAGAGTCGTTCCAAATCAAACTCTTGCCTTGATGCATCAACTGACATCAGACTGATAAATGGGCCAATTTCAGCTGTGAGGAAATCTGTTCAACACGTGTGTCCACTGACCAGTTCAAAACAACATGAGATGAACAGGTAGCTGCTGCTCAGCTGAAAGTAAAAACCTCCACCGGGTGGGAAAACTGTGCATTTGAGTTTTTGCTAAAATAAATGTTCCGTTTATTTTTTAAATGTGCCGTACTTGCTGCCGCATATGTAGCATCAGTCCAAATATGTCTAATAAAGTGGAAAAAACCATAAATACGTATGTCGCTTCGTCATAAAAGTTGCATCTTTTATGCATCACCGCTGACGCATCGTGTTTAATGTGTCACCGCTGACCACCTGGAAACGTGAGCCGATGTGCAAAAATCGGTTGGCTGCCAAATGGCGGCAGCGTGCACGGGAGGACTTTAACAAGAATTTAACAAGATTAACGCTTGAAAACAATTATTTGTTTGCTCGACATTAAGGTAAGGTGTGTCTCAGTAGAATTTTTACTTACTAAATGCACTTCAATAGTCAAATCAGCTGCATTTCACCTGGACGGTGCAGCAAAATGAAAATGATTTGATGTTTACTCCTAGCCTGGTTAAAACCAGACCCTTGTCCTTCACTTCGCTTCGTACTAGGGTCTGGACTTTCTCCATAGAGAACCGATTCTTGCTGGAGGCGTGGCCTCTGCTGAGGAACAAAACCGTTGGATCTTAGAAAAATTTTGAACAGAGAAAGCTTCTGCTCCCTCCCCCCTCAGAGCCATATATGGTCTGTTTCCTGCTCTGGTGAACTTGAGATCATCATCAGCTCCGCCTCCTGCTGCGCCTCCTCCACACGCTTCTCGCTGCGCGGCTGCCGCTGCATATTCTGTGTTTATATGTTAATAAAACGTTCTAAAAAAATAAAATAAAACCATGGAGCGCTGGTCCAGAAGACCAGAAAATCTGCAGGGACTCGGGCAGCAACGTTAAACCCTAGTTTAATTCTCTCGTGACAACCTGAGGCTATTCCTCATCATTGCACTCAGTGGAGAGAGAGGAGGAGGAGGAGGAGGAGGGAGGAGGGAGCGATCACTTGACTTTTGGCCAAAAAAACAAAAGAAAACTCCAGATAAGGGATTAAACTGCTCCAAGACCGAGGCCATACTGATTGGCACCCCTCATCAGGTACAGACATCTACTATAACAACACTTTCCTTTTCTGGACAAGACATCCCCCTCTCCACCTCTGTTACAAATCTTGGAATAAAAATGGACTCCAATCTTACATTTGAAAATCACATTAAGCTTCTGTTTAAAACTTGCTTCTTCCATCTTCGAAACATCTCTAGACTTCGCCCATCCCTAACTTTTTCCGATGCTGAGAAGCTCGTCCATGCTTTTGTCTCCTCCAGGCTCGACTACTGCAACTCCCTGTTTATTGGAATCCCTGGCAAAAACCTTCAGAAACTTCAATATATTCAAAACAGTGCTGCAAGGATCTTGTTGCGAGTTCGTAAATTTGAACATATTACGCCCATTCTTCATAACCTTCATTGGCTTCCTGTCGCCTACAGAATTCAGTACAAAACTGCTCTCATTACACATCAATGCTTACAT
The DNA here is from genome assembly GCA_038048925.1 of Garcialebias charrua. Classification (NCBI taxonomy): domain Eukaryota; kingdom Metazoa; phylum Chordata; class Actinopteri; order Cyprinodontiformes; family Rivulidae; genus Garcialebias; species Garcialebias charrua. The sequence goes on from JBBPBX010035496.1 coordinate 26,556, forward strand.
GGAACTTCACCAGATTATCTGAAGGATATTCTTATTCCACACTCATCCACCCGGTCGCTGCGGTCACAGAACAGTAATCTCCTTCACATTCCGAGAACCAAATTAAGGACCATGGGAGACCGGGCTTTCAGTGTGGCTGCCCCCCGCCTGTGGAACTCTCTTCCTGACTGTCTGAGGGTCCCACAGTCTGTGGTTGACTTTAAGAGCGGCTTGAAGACCTTTCTTTTCAACCGAGCATACTCTGCCTCCTCATGATTCTACTTTTGATCTTAGTTGATACTGTTATTGATTTTACTTGTTCTATTACTTGTTTTATTGACATTTAATTTCTGTTGCACCGTGTAGCACTTTGAGATTTTCATTAATGAAAAGTGCGTTATAAATTGAATTCATTATTATTATTATTATTAATTTAATACATTTGTGTCACATATAAAACAGTCCTGCATCGCTTTGAATGAGAACATGCGAATGCTCGCTGGCTGCGCGCTGGGACAGGTGGGGGCATGGGTTAGGGGCCAAAAACTCTGCCCCTTCTGTTCTCTGATTGGTCCGGTCAAAAATCAGCCAGAAAAATCCTTGTCTATGGGAGAAGTCCCAGACCCAGCAGTGAAGGGAAATAGAATTGAGCGGAGCTGCGTAGGAATGGCAAGGGCCAGGCTAGTTTACTCCAGGACTTCAAGAGCGAGACTAAGGTGGTTTCGTATGGCAAGGCAAGTGTCTCATTAATAGCCACTTTTACTCATTAATGACTTGACTTGCCATATTACCTGAGTGCCCTCTAGTGGCTGAAAATGGTAGTGTTCAATATTTTCCATGTCAGAATGAATGGAATCGTCAGTTCTCAGCCAAGAATTGGGCTATAAATATGGGAAAAAAATACATAAATACGTCGCTTTGGTGTATAAATCGCAGGGCATGCAAATTATGCAAAAAACTTATAGGGCAAAAAATATGGTAGCCACTTCCATTATTGGCAATAATTTAAACAAAATTCAGTTTTATTTGAGCTTTGGTTAAAGCCTGAAAAAGCTGCTGCAGAGGTACCAAAGAGCCACATGTGGCCCTATATCAGGGGTCTGAAACCTGCGGCTCTGGGGCCACATGTGGCTCTTTGGTACCTGCGCAGCGGCTCTTTCAGGCTTCAACCAAATGCTGGTGAAGATTCTCAGTCATCCAGGATATGATAACATTTAAAATTTTGCCTCTATAACCTGAACCCCACACTCTTTGCTCTTTGAATTGAGAAAGCTCCTCGGATGAAGAGCGAAACGTCTTCTGTCACAAATAAAGTACAGTTGTTTTTGTATTGAACGTTTTTTGAATTTAACCAAAACTCAAATAAAACTGAATTTTATTTCAACTATTGCCAACTATTAAAAAAATGAATAGTTTTAGAAGATGTCGTGTCATTTTCAAACATGTAAAGAACAGTACAAATACAAGGCGTAAAACATGCGGACTACATGCTAGTAGATTGTTAGCCTCTTTAAGTCAACAGCACCAGAACGTTTTGGAATATCTTTAAAAGAACTCATGACAAGGAATATGATGAGTAACTTTGATAAAACTAAGAATAAAACACAAAAAACAAAGTCAAAGTATTTATTTTTCTTTAAAAATAAATTGCAGGTAGTCCTCGACTTACGACGTAGATCCGTTCCTACTCGGCATCGTAAACCGATTTCGACGCAAGTCGGAATATACGTACATACTGCACCATATACATGTACAGTACTGTATTACCAAGCACTTAGCCTATCCTAACAGTACCCTACATAATTATCAAACAACACATAGGTCTGGGAGCCATAATGAAGGGCAAAAAGAGTTAATGGCCTACTGGGATGCTGGTGACGCCGTCCTCCTCGGTCCATCTGCCGTATTCTGGATTCTGTTTACGACGTAAAACCGCGTACAGTACAATATTTTCCGCCACTGCACCGCTGCTTTACAACGTTTACAACGTAAAACCGCGTTCACGGTACAGTGCAGTATTCCTCCGCCGTTGCACCGTGTACAGTACAATACTGTATTCTTCCGCCGCTGCGCCGCTGCATCACAACGTTTATGACGTAAAACTGCGTAACTCGAAATAAGGCTTTTCATAGTAAATGGGAGATGCGTCGTAACCACGAAACGTCGTAACTCGAGACCGTCGTAACCCGAGGACTACCTATACAACAAAGTGGCCTACTTTTATCTTCAACTTTATACTTTAGGGATGCACAATTTTCAACAATTAAGAGAACTCACATCGGCCTGCTGAATTTAGTGTTTTAATTTTTATAAAATGTTTAAAAACATATACTGTATATATATTTTTCCTTTTTTACATGAATCTGGTCTTTTATTTTGTATTAAAATGTAAAAATATCAATAAATGTTAATAATAGTCAGACATTTTTTGTTTTATAATATCACCCCCACTGGCCAGAAAAGCCATCTCCAACAAACTTGTGGCCCATGGGCCACCATTTGACAGTTGTAGCAGGTTTTGTTGCTCCGGATACAGGTAGTCCCTGGGTTACGACGGTCTCGAGTTACGTTTCGTAACCATAA
>JBBPBX010035497.1:0-15047 GCA_038048925.1 Garcialebias charrua
TATATATGTATACATATATGATATTCACCCAGCTGTGACAACAACTAGATACAGATACCAATTAGGGACATACAGACACACATTCAGCAATACAGTACATTATATTTCCAACTTGGCTTAATTTTTTGAAACTTGCTTGATGTTTGCATAAATTACATAAATTCAAGTTGAAAAGCAAAACTAGTTCGAATTAGCATGTTGATTAGCTGTAATATGTGCAAATACAAAACATCTGAAAAAGTTTTTTATGTATTGTTTCATCCATCCATCCATCCATCTTCTTCCGCTTATCCGGGGTCGGGTCGCGGGGGTAGCAGCCTAAGTAGGGAGGCCCAGACTTCCCTCTCCCCAGCCACTTGGAGCAGCTCCTCTGGGGGAATCCCAAGGCGTTCCCAGGCCAGCCGAGAAACATAGTCCCTCCAGCGTGTCCTGGGTCTTCCTCTGGGTCTCCTCCCGGTGGGACATGCCCGGAACACCTCACCAGGGAGGCGTCCAGGAGGCATCCTAACCAGATGCCCGAGCCACCTCAACTGGCTCCTCTCGATGTGGAGAAGCAGCGGCTCTACTCCGAGTCCCTCCCGGATGACTGAGCTTCTCACCCTATCTCTAAGGGAGAGTCCAGCCACCCTGCGGAGAAAACTCATTTCAGCCGCTTGTATCCGAGATCTTGTTCTTTCGGTCATAACCCAAAGCTCATGACCATAGATGAGGGTGGGAACGTAGATCGATCGGTAAATTGAGAGCTTTGCCTTTTGACTCAGCTCTCTCTTCACCACGACAGACCGGTACAGCGCCCGCTTCACTGCGGACGCTGCACCTATCCGCCTATCGATCTCACGCTCCAGTTTTCCCTCATTCGTGAACAAGATCCCGAGATACTTAAACTCCTCCACTTGGGGCAGGACCTCCTCCCCGACCCGGAGAGGGCATGCTACCCTTTTCCGGCTCAAGACCATGGCCTCGGATTTGGAGGAACTGATCCTCATCCCGGCCGCATCACACTCGGCTGCAAACCGCTCCAGTGAAAGTTGTAAATCACGAACTGATGAAGCCAGTAGGACCACATCATCTGCAAAAAACAGAGAAGCGATTCTAAGGCCACCAAAACGGATCCTCTCAACACCTTGGCTGCGCCTAGAAATTCTGTCCATAAAAGTTATGAACAGAATCGGTGACAAAGGGCAACCTTGGCGGAGTCCAACTCTCACCGGAAACGAGCCTGACTTACTGCCGGCAATGCGGACCAAGCTCTGACACCGGTCGTACAGGGACCTAACAGCCCATATCAATGGGCCTGGTACCCCATACTCCCGGAGTACCCCCCACAGAACCCCCCGAGGGACGCGGTCGAATGCCTTCTCCAAGTCCACAAAGCACATGTAAACTGGTTGGGCAAACTCCCACGCACCCTCCAGGACCCTGCTGAGGGTGTAGAGCTGGTCCAGTGTTCCACGACCAGGACGAAAACCACACTGCTCCTCCTGAATCCGAGGTTCGACTATCCGACGGACCCTCCTCTCCAGAACCCCTGAATAGACCTTACCAGGGAGGCTTAAGAGTGTGATCCCCCTATAGTTGGAACACACCCTACGGTCCCCCTTTTTGAATAGGGGAACCACCACCCCAGTCTGCCAATCCAAGGGAACTGCCCCCGATGTCCACGCGATATTGCAGAGTCGCGTAAGCCAACACAACCCTACAACATCCAGAGCCCTAAGGAACTCCGGGCGAATCTCATCCACCCCCGGAGCCTTGCCACCGCGGAGCTTTTTAACCACCTCGGCGACCTCAGCACCAGAGATCGGAGAACCCGACCCAAAGTCCCCAGGCTCCGCTTCCTCAGTGGAAGACGTGCCAGTAGGATTGAGGAGGTCTTCGAAGTATTCCGCCCACCGACTCACAACATCCCGAGTTGAGGTCAGTAGCACGCCACCCCCACCATAAATGGTGTTGGTCGCGTACCTCTTTCCCCCCCTGAGACGCCGGATGGTGGACCAGAATCGCCTCGAAGCCGTACGGAAGTCATTCTCCATGGCCTCTCCGAACTCCTCCCACGCCCGAGTTTTTGCCTCAGCAACCACCCGAGCCGCATGCCGCTTGGACTGCCGGTACCTATCAGCTGCTTCCGGGGTCCCACAAGCCAAAAAGGCCCAATAGGACTCCTTCTTCAGCCTGACAGCATCCCTCACTGCCGGTGTCCACCACCGGGTTCGAGGGTTGCCACCACGACAGGCACCAACAACCTTGCGGCCACAGCTCCGATAAGCTGCCTCGACAATAGAGGCGCGGAACACGGCCCACTCGGACTCCATGTCCCCCGCCTCCCTCGGAACGTGTTCAAAGCTCTCCCGGAGGTGGGAGTTAAAGCTCCGTCTTACGGGAGACTCTGCCAGACGTTCCCAGCAGACCCTCACAATACGTTTGGGTCTGCCAGGTCTGACCGGCATCCTCCCCCACCATCGGAGCCAACTCACCACCAGGTAGTGGTCAGTTGACAGCTCCGCCCCTCTCTTCACCCGAGTGTCCAAGACATGCGGCCGCAGATCAGATGAGACGACAACAAAGTCGATCATCGAACTGCGACCTAGGGTGTCCTGGTGCCAAGAGCACATATGGACACCCTTATGCCTGAACATGGTGTTCGTTATGGACAATCCATGACGAGCACAGAAGTCCAACAACAGAACACCACTCGGGTTCAGATCAGGGGGGCCGTTCCTCCCAACCACACCCCTCCAGGTCTCACTGTCATTGCCCACGTGAGCGTTGAAGTCCCCCAGTAGAACAAGGGAGTCCCCAGGAGGCGCACTCTCCAATACCCCCTCCAAGGACTCCAAAAAGGGTGGGTAGTCTGAGCTGCCGTTTGGTGCATAGGCACAAACAACAGTCAGAGCCCGTCCCCCCACACGTAGGCGAAGGGAGGCTACCCTCTCGTTCACCGGGGTGAACCCCAACGTACAGGCACCAAGATGGGGGGCAACCAGTATGCCCACTCCTGCTCGGCGCCTCTCACCAGGGGCAACTCCAGAGTGGAAGAGTGTCCAACCCCTCTCAAGGAAACTGGTTCCAGAGCCAGAGCCATGCGTTGAGGTGAGTCCGACTATTTCTAGTCGGAAACTCTCAACCTCACACACTAGCTCAGGCTCCTTCCCCACCAGAGAGGTGACATTCCATGTCCCAATGGCCAGCTTCTGTAGCCGAGGATCAGACCGCCAGGGTCCCCGCCCTCGGCCACCACCCATCTCACATTGCACCCGACCCCTTTGGCCCCTCCCACAGGTGGTGAGCCCATGGGAAGGATGTATTGTTTCATTATTATTATTATTTTACAACTGTTTTTGATGTTTTGGGGCTTCTCTGATATTTGTGAAAAACAAGAAATTCAGGCTGAGAATCAATATTAGCTCTAGGCCCTATTAGCATGTGCTAGCTGCCAGCTAGGCACTAATAACTTGCTAAACAACATTCTCTGGTGAAAGCTAGTGTTGTTTCCCGTTAGTTTATGAGCTGTTTTAAGTACTAAGTCACTAATATATTAGTTAATTTATTTATTTAAAAAAGTTTATTCTTGACAAATTTAAAACCTTTTATTTTCTTTTTCCCCCCTTTTATAGATGGCCTCCTTTCTCACCTTACAGTCATCCTCTCACACCGATATGAATACATATATATATATATATATATATATATATATATATATATATATATATAAATTTTGTAGAGAGAAAGGAAAGACAGAAATTAGGACAACAAAACACAACAATTATCCACAAAAAAAGCACAAGGCAAACACACCCAACCTCCGTTTGCAATCCTGCAAAGTACATGACAGAACACAGCAACACATACACAAAGAATAATAACATTCATGACTTTGCAGCAGAATTCCATAAATATACATACCCATACTTACAAATGAATATACAGTATACATACATATACATTCATATTCTGTCACATACCCATCTACATATCTGCATATGATATCTACATATACTGTACATCCCTGCATCCATTTGTGTGTGGTTGTGAGCATGCATAAGTGAATAAGGTTCCTCGAATAGAACATTCAATAGTGACCGCCAAGCATCAGAGATCCGCCCCCAAAAAGCCCAAGGCAGACAAAGGGGGGATCATTCATTCATTCAACCTTTATTTAGTCAGGTAAATCTTTTGAACCTCATGGGCTCATTTACGAAAGCGACCTGCTAAAACTAAAGAACAATGAACAGCAATGGTAGAATTTCCTTAAACAATAAACAATCAAACAATAAACAATAGAAAACAAAAGAGAGAGAAAAAAAAAATAATATATATATATATATATATATATATATATATATATATATATATATATACACATATATACATATATATATACATATATATATACATATATACACATTCCTCCTTTTAACAAAGTATCAAAAAACTAGCAAAACATTATAAGGTAGACGTATAAAATCAAAGACAGGAACAAATCTGCATTGGTTTTTGCCAGGATTCCAACAGATTCTGAAAACCATTTAGAGAAGTCAAGGTCGAGAGCTTCAGATCTTTTTGTAAGATATTCCATGAAGCAGGAGCGGAGTAGGAGAAGGCCCTTTTTCCAAGTTCAGTCCTCACTGACGGAACACTGCAGGTAATCATGTCCTGAGAGCGCACGCTGTAGCTGCACTCACGCAAAGACATGTAGGAGGAGATACCATACCATACCATACCATTTTATTTATAAAGCACTTTAAACAGGAACAAGTCCACCAAAGTGCTGGACAAACAAACACGCAACAGGCAACACATACAATGAAGTACAACACGAAAAACATAAAAACATTGCAGATCATAAATCAAACGATCCAGTACACATCAGCTGGCATTGAAAGCGATGGAGTAGTAGTGAGTTTTTAACCGGGATTTGAAAACCGAGAGGGAGGGGGCCTGTTTGATGAGCAGCGGTAACTCGTTCCAGAGTCTTGGGCCTGCTACAGAGAACGCTCTGTCACCCCTGCTGAGATGTATGAGGGCAGCAGACCAAGAAGTGATTTGAAGATGAAAATGTACCAGTGGAAGAGTCTGCGTGAGGTTAATGATGTCCAGTTAACCAGTGAATACAGGGTGCAGTGGTGGGTACGATAATCACAACCAGTTATGAATCTTAGTGCACCATGATAGACAACATCCAACATCCGCAGGGTGCTTGTAGGAGCATTCATGTAGAGAATGTCACCGTAATCAATGGAGGGAAGGAAAGTCACAGATACAAGGCGTTTCCTAACATTCAGTGATAGACATGATCTGTTTCTGAAAAAGAAACCCAGTTTAACTTTCAGTTTCTTCACTAGGTTTTCCACGTGGAGTTTAAAAGAGAGATGTGAATCGATCAGGATACCCAGATATTTATAGGAATCAACAAACTCGATAGGTACACCATTTGAAGATAAAATCAGAGGAGGATCTGCTGGAACCGCCTTCCTATTTGAAAAAAACATCCCTTTTGTTTTATCAGCATTTAGGACAAGTTTGAGACGGAACAAATCTGACTGGATGATGTCAAAAGCGGATTGCAGTAACTGGAAAGCCTTAGCTACTGTTTTAGCTCGGCAATAAACAACTGTATCATCAGCATAGAAATGTAAGGATGCATCAGGGATGCAGTGACCTACATTAGCTATGTAGATTGTAAAGAGAGTGGGTCCTAAAACTGAGCCTTGTGGTACACCATTTTTAACTGTTAAATAGCTGGAAAAAGTACCGTTATGTTGAACACATTGCCTCCGATTGGAAAGATAGTTAGAAAACCAACCGATGGTGTGATCAGAGAAACCGATTTCTGAGAGCTTATGACACAGGATGTTATGATCCACAGTGTCAAAAGCTTTAGACAGGTCTAAGAAAAGTGCAGCACAATACAGGTAGTCCCCGATTTACGAGCGAGATCCGTTACAACGAGGCGCTCGTAAACCGGAAATCTCGTAATTTGGAACGGCCGCCATTTCGCTCGTAAATCCGGAAATCCGCTCGTAAATTGGAACGGTTTTCGCTAGCGCACCTAAAAACACTCTATTTTCATCTAAAAACTACTTTTGAGTGCATAAAAATGATCGGAAACGTGTGTTTATATGCTTAACTTGCTAACTGAAGTGAAAAAACACATGAAAACTCAGTATTTTTTTCGTTTTTTCCAAAAATGTGCAGCTCGTAAGTCTGGAACCTCGCAGATCAGAGCGCTCGTAAATCGGGGACTACCTGTAGTCCTTAGCATCCAATGCTTCAACAACATCATTCAGAACCTTCAGAGAAGCAGTTGTTGTGCTGTGTTTTTTCCTGAAACCAGATTGATGAAGAGGTAAGATGTTAAATGAGTCCAGATAGTTTTTGATCTGAGAGTTTATCAGTTTTTCTAGAACCTTGGCTAAGATGCAGAGTTTAGAGATCGGTCGATAATTGTTCAATGAGGTGGGGTCACCTCCCTTCAGCAAAGGAAGAACAAAGGCTGTTTTCCAAGCATCCGGAATGGTGTTTTGGCTTATGGACAGATTAAAGATGTGGGTCACAGGGACTGTGATGATATGAGCAGCCAGCCTTAAGAAGTAAGGTGGAAGTTCATCTGGACCTGCAGATTTTTTAGGATCAAGATCATTTAACAGTTTATTTACCTCACTGACTGAGAACGGAGAAAAAGAGAAGGTGTGATTAACAGATGGTTGACTTGTAGGAGGGATTTGATTTGTAGAAGTTTGATTATTAGATAAAGTGGCTGATTTTCCGTTTGTAACTGTGTCAAATAATGAACTAGAAGCAACAAAATGTTTATTGAAACAGTTCAGGATCTCGTGCTTATTTGACACAGGAACAGAGTCAACAAGAAATTGTGATGGGAGGTCAGATGATGATTGGGGGGTGCCTGAGAGAGATTTGATGGTTTTCCAGAATTTTTTAGGATCGTTTAGATTTTTGGAGGTCTGAGATAAGAAGTAGTTACGTTTTGCGGCTTTGATGGCAGTTGTACATTTATTCCTTAGCTGCCGAAATTTCAACCAATCAGTGTCTGAGTGTGATTTTCTCGCTGCGGCCCAAAGATGATCTCTCCAGTGCAGGAGATCAGCTAGTTCAGGAGTAAACCAGGGGCTGTCACGGCTCTTTATCCTGAACTGCCGGAAAGGTGCGTGTTTGTTTACAAAGAGAATGAAACTATTGCGAAAATAGTTCCAAGCGGTGTTCACGTCATTGATTTGTAGGATACGTTGCCAATCAAAGAGGGATAGATCCCAAAGGAATGACTGTTCACTGAAACGTTTCAAATCCCTTTTTTGAATTATTCTGGGCTTAGCAGGTGGAAGTTTAGTAGATCTAAGAGCTGCTATTACGGAATGATCACTCAAAACGTTGGCAAATACACCTATACCAGGAAATTTGTGAGGTGCATTTGTGAAAAACAGATCTAAGATAGAAGATTTTTCGGGACATTTTATGTTTGGTCTGGTGGGAGAATCGATAAGTTGTGTTAGANAGGTGGAAGTTCATCTGGACCTGCAGATTTTTTAGGATCAAGATCATTTAACAGTTTATTTACCTCACTGACTGAGAACGGAGAAAAAGAGAAGGTGTGATTAACAGATGGTTGACTTGTAGGAGGGATTTGATTTGTAGAAGTTTGATTATTAGATAAAGTGGCTGATTTTCCGTTTGTAACTGTGTCAAATAATGAACTAGAAGCAACAAAATGTTTATTGAAACAGTTCAGGATCTCGTGCTTATTTGACACAGGAACAGAGTCAACAAGAAATTGTGATGGGAGGTCAGATGATGATTGGGGGGTGCCTGAGAGAGATTTGATGGTTTTCCAGAATTTTTTAGGATCGTTTAGATTTTTGGAGGTCTGAGATAAGAAGTAGTTACGTTTTGCGGCTTTGATGGCAGTTGTACATTTATTCCTTAGCTGCCGAAATTTCAACCAATCAGTGTCTGAGTGTGATTTTCTCGCTGCGGCCCAAAGATGATCTCTCCAGTGCAGGAGATCAGCTAGTTCAGGAGTAAACCAGGGGCTGTCACGGCTCTTTATCCTGAACTGCCGGAAAGGTGCGTGTTTGTTTACAAAGAGAATGAAACTATTGCGAAAATAGTTCCAAGCGGTGTTCACGTCATTGATTTGTAGGATACGTTGCCAATCAAAGAGGGATAGATCCCAAAGGAATGACTGTTCACTGAAACGTTTCAAATCCCTTTTTTGAATTATTCTGGGCTTAGCAGGTGGAAGTTTAGTAGATCTAAGAGCTGCTATTACGGAATGATCACTCAAAACGTTGGCAAATACACCTATACCAGGAAATTTGTGAGGTGCATTTGTGAAAAACAGATCTAAGATAGAAGATTTTTCGGGACATTTTATGTTTGGTCTGGTGGGAGAATCGATAAGTTGTGTTAGGTTGAGAGATAGGCAACATTCTTTGAATTTATCACAGAGGGGGGTCGACTTATTCCAATCAATGTTGAAATCTCCAGCCAAAACGATCTCATTGTGTTTTAAATTTCCTATGAATTCAGTCAGGGAGGACAGAGCTTCAGGTGTTGCGGAGGGGGGACGATAACAACCAACAACAGTTAAGGGCTGACCTCCTTTCAAAGTGATGTTCACAGCTAAAGCCTCAAACTGGTTTGCGATTGTTTTTTTAGATGCAATCCTGGCAGCCAAAGAATCTCTGATGTAAATAGCGACTCCACCTCCCCTTGTATTACGGTCACAACGATAGATCTTAAATTCATTGATTGCCAAGTCATTTTTCAAAACAGAATCGTTGAGCCAAGTTTCAGAGATAACGATCACATCTGCCCCAGAAGAAGTGATTAGGATTTTCAATTCATCAAGTTTTTTTAGAAGGCTACGAGCGTTTACATGCAGAAAACGGAGACCTGAAATATTTTTAAACTCATTAGGTGTACAGTAGTTAGTGATTGGCCCTGGGTTTGGCTGAATCCCTGAGATCAATAACAACATTAATATCAGACATTTACTTGACTTCTTTGTCAGTGATGTGTAATTACAGGAGTTAACAGTGTGACATTTTTCCCCCATAATTGAACCATGTGAAACATTAATGAAGATACGATCATTCAGAGCCCAAAAACAATGAAAGTCGCAGTGATGGGCAGATCCAGATGAGTTGATAAGATTTAGTGATTCCAGGTAGTCTGAGAACTGAAAATAATGACAGTAATATGAATGATGCAGAAAAGTCTCTGACCATAAAGCGTCACAATTTAAGTGTGCAAACAGTTCCTTTGAGGAGGCCCAACTACAGTTTGTGTGATAGAGTGTGATGCCCCCCTGTGAATATGAATGGATGTGGTCCTGGTTAACACAAGCTGGATCCAGAATCAACAGGTAGAAACAAGCAATTTGCAGCAAACAGCAGAGTGTGATGCCAGAAATGCCTCTTAAAATTAAAGGCATGATTGTAGCCTGTATCAGGACAGCAAAGGGACAACAGCGTGAACAGCACCAAACAACAGCAACAGCAGCTCCTGATCCTCAGCGGCGCACGATTCTCTCTGCCCGTCTGATCCACAAGTAGCTCCCCAACAGCGTGAACAGCACCAAACAACAGCAACAGCAGCTCCTGATCCTCAGCGGCGCACGATTCTCTCCGCCCGTCTGATCCACAAGTAGCTCCCCAACATTGTGGAACAGGCACCAAACAGCGACGATCCAGATCCTCCGCGCTTCACTCTCCGCTCGTTTGATCCACAAACAGCCCACAACAACGAAATGAGGCTCTTTAAAGTTATCTGCAGCAGGTAAGATGTTTATTGTTGAGCTCAACAACAAATGAGCTCACAACAACAAATGAGGTTCTTTAAAAAAAGAAAAAAGAAAAAAAGCCATCTCCAGAAAAAAACACAGCAAGTCCAGAGGGGCTGAAGCCAACAGAACCTCTCAGCTCCAGAGTTATTTCAGCAGCAGTTCAAACTGAAGCCTAAAAAACAGCAAGTCCAGAGGGGCTGAAGCCAACAGAACCTCTCAGCTCCAGAGTTATTTCAGCAGCAGTTCAAACTGAAGCCAACAGAACCTCTCAGCTCCAGAATTATTTCAGCAGCAGTTCAAACATCCGCACGTCCCTCAGATGAACGCGCGTGAGAGCACAGAGCAGAGAGAGAGAGCGCAGCTCCAGTCGGCTCCAGTCAGCTGCAAACACACGCGCGCAGATGGGCTCAGGTTCATGGAGGTGAAACAGACTTAATATGGACTTAATGTAGGTGATGTCCCCACAGCCAGTTCGGTTCGGTTCTGGTCCAGTCAAAAACACCTCCCCCACGCTCACGCACCAGGTACGCTTTCTTCCCCCCACGCCACGAGGTCAACAAAGGACAGCAGAAAAAGTCAGCAAAAGTAAAAAACTTCCCTGCTAATGTTGTTGAAAACCAGGAGAAACCACAGGAGAACCGCAGATCCAGGTGGAACGTTCAAACGGAGTCCAGTGAGTGGCAGAAGAAACACCGGGTCTTCGTGGGCGGCTCTCCGGCTTTAGGGCTCACCTGGCCGGGCAAGAATGACCGATGGGGTGAGCTCCCGAACCTGGTCCGACAGAATTTTTTTGAACGGTCCCGTCTGGCTCTCTGAGCTACTGAACACCGAATTCAGATGGAAGATGGACCAGCTTTGGTCCAATTTGAAAAAACGGGTCAGTTTGATGATAAAAGACTCAGAGAGACCAGAGGTGCTGCCGCTCCTGACCTCGCCGGAACCGGAAGGAGGCGTACGCCATCCCTGATCAGGAAGCAGAGACTGTGGCAGATGCTTTGGTTGGGGGCCTGATTAGCAGGTTTGGGGTACCAGACAGTATTCATAGTGACCAGGGGAGAAATTTTGAGTCACGGGTGTTTTCTACCATGTGCAGCCGCCTTGGCATCCACAAAACAAGAACGACACCATTACATCCCCAGAGCGACGGCCTAGTGGAAAGGCTCCACCGCACCCTGGGACAGCAGCTGGCCATCCTCACAGCAGAGCATCAGCGGGACTGGGACGAGCACCTGCCACTGGTGCTAATGGCATGCCGCTCAGCTGTACAGGACTCCACGGCATGCACCCCATCGCTCCTCATGTTGGGGAGGGAGCTGCGCACACCAGCCGAACTGTCCTTCGGGCGCCCGCCGGATGCACCTGATGTTCCAGCGGGTCCCGAGTATGCCCGGAAACTTCAGGACAGGTTAGAGACGGCCCATGCGTTTGCCCGGAGGCAACAGGAGCAAGCAGGCATGCGCCAGAAACGGAACTATGATGTAAGGGCTAAGGGCCGACACTTCACTCCAGGGGAGCTGGTCTGGGTGTACAACCCTCGTAGGAAGAAGGGACGGTGCCCGAAGCTGGACAGTCAGTGGGTGGGTCCCTGCAGAGTGTTGGAGCGCCTGGGGGAGGTGGTCTACAGAGTTCAGATGCCCCAAAACAGGAGAAGAGTAGCTCTGCACAGGGACAGGTTGGCCCCCTATCAAGGCAGGTCTGCACCTCAGTCCCCAGAAGGCCAATGGTCAGGGTCTCTGGTGCGTCCGCCAACCTCCCCAGAAGCCTTATCACCGACATCGAATGATGCCCCGGCCCCAGAGCCTGTAGCGCCGCTGGGAGCTCGCCCGCAGCGGATGAGGAGGGCTCCAAGACGGTTTGATGACTTTGTTTGTCCCCTCGTGGGCGAGGGACTCAGTAGTGGGGGGGTAGTGTAACGACCCTGTGTTTGGTTCTGCTTTGGGTCCAAGTATTTCTGTGTATTTGTTCAGTTGTACTGTGTTCTGTTGAGCTGTTGTGATTCTGTTGTCCCCCGCCCTCATGTGTTGGATTGGTCGTGGGGGCAGGAGAGGGGTAGGAGCAGGGAGGAGGGACCAGGAAAAAGAGAGACGAAGAAGAAGAGCCCGGGAGTGTGTTGTTGTTAGCAGGCAGCTAGCAGTGTGTTCGCTCGCGTGTGTACCGCGTTTTCTGTTAAGGCGTGAGCTGCAGCCTCGGTAATAGCAGCTCGTCCCTGTTTCTGAATAAACCCCGTTTGACTGGACTCCGTCTGCAGTGTTGGCGTCATTACATTGGTCATTACATTACAAAAAACATTACATACATTACATTACATTACATTGATCAAAGCCCAAGACCTCAAGAAGGACCCCAAGCCCAGAGTCTCCAGGGCCACCCGAACAGGACGAGCCACTTACCAACTCCCCAGATCCAACCAAAGGGGAGAACAGGAAGAGCCCCACCAGCGACTACACACAATGAACCCCCGGGACCAACAGCGACAAATTCACAGGCCCCCGCCGGAGCCCGCTGCACTGACGTAGCCCCAGGCCCAGACACCTATGCCCGGGCACCGGGGACGCCCACCCCTCAGGCCCAGACTCGACAGGACCAGAGGACCCGAGCCCCACCAGGCAGCCACCAGTCCGCGCCGACTCACGGCCAAGCGAGGTCCAACCCGACAGCGAGGGCCCCAAGCACGCCCGCAGGCAAAGGGACACCCATCCGGGGGACCACGTGTTAGGAGCGCGACACCAAGTAGCCTCAGATGTATCAGAGAGGGGGCAGTCCAAGTCCCAGCCTGACACTTAGACATTCATACACAGACACACTCACTCAGACCCACCCTCATCCTCACCCTCACTCACAGAAAGACAAACAATAACGACACGTTCCATTCATAATCCCGATGCACACTCTATACCCCCTAGGTCCAAGACATGTACATGCTCCCTACATGGGGCTGCCCCCACCCAAACCCAGGAGGTAGGCCCATTCATTCTAGGGTGGAGAGTAGCCGACAAATTTAAAACCTTTAAAATCCAGATTTTTGGATTTCAAAATAATGTGAGGATTATTAAAAGTTTTGACTTTTGATTTTTCAGTCCCCCTCTTAAATTAAAAGAAAAATAATATTAGTTACATAATAGTTCAAAGACAAGTTTTGTTTGACAAAGTTCTGCTTGTAATCCATCCATCCATCCATCCATCCATTTTCTTCCACTTGTCTGGGGTTGGGTCGCGGGTGTAGCAACCTAAGTAGGGAGGCCCAGACTTCCCTCTCCCAGCCACTTGGGCTAGCTCCTCCGGGGGAATCCCAAGGCGTTCCCAGGCCAGCCGAGAAACATGGTTCCTCCAGCGTGTCCTGGGTCTTCCTCTGGGTCTCCTCCCGGTGGGACGTCCCTGGAACACCTCACCAGGGAGGCGTCCAGGAGGCATCCTAACCAGATGCCCGAGCCACCTCAACTGGCTCTTCTCGATGTGGAGAAGCAGCGGCTCTACTCTGAGTCCCTCCCGGATGACCGAGCTTCTCACCCTATCTCTAAGGAAGAGCCCAGACACCCTGCGGAGAAAACTCATTTCGGCTGCCTGTATCCGGGATCTCGTTCTTTCTGTCAAAACCCAAAGCTCATGACCATAGATGAGGGTAGAAACATAGCTCTACCGGTAAATTGACAGCTTCACCTTTTGACTCAGCTCTCTCTTCACCACGACAGACCGATACTGCGCCCACTTCACTGCCAACGCCGCACCTATCCAGCAATCAATCTCTCATTCCATTTTTCCCCTCATTTGTGAACAAGATCCCAAGATACTTAAACTCCTCTACTTGGGGAAGGACCTCCTCCTCGACCCAGAGAGGGCACTCTACTCTTTTCCGGCTCAAGACCATGGCCTCGGATTTGGAGGAACTGATCCTCATCCTGGCCGTGTCTCACTCGGCTGCAAAACGCTCCAGTGAAAGCTGTAGATCACGACCTGATGAAGCCAATAGGACCACATCATCTGCAAAAAAACAGAAGTGATCCTAAGGCCACCAATATGGATCCCCTCAACACCTTGACTGTACCTAGAAATTCTGTCCATAAAACCCCAACAAGATCTGTCCATAAAAGTTATGAACAGAATTGGTGACAAAGGGCAACCTTGGCGGAGTCCAACTCTCACCGGAAACGAGCTTGACTTACTGCTGGTAATGTGGACCAAGCTCTGACACCGGTCATACTGGGACCTAACAGCCTGTATCAAAGGGCCTGGTACCCCATACTCCCGGAGCACCCCCCCTACATGGCAGAGCGCTGTTTCCAAGTCCACAAAGCACATGTAGACTGGTTAGCCAAACTCCCACGCACTCTCCAGGACCTTGCTGAGGGTGTAGAGCTGGTCCAGTTTTCCACGACCAGGATGAAAACAGCACTGCTCCTCCTGAATCCGAGGTTCGGCTATCCGATGCACCCTCCTCTCCAGAACCCCCGAATAGACCTTACCAGGGAGGCTTAAGAGTGTGATCCCCTGTAGTTGGAACACACTCTACGGTCCCCCTTTTTGAATAGGGGAACCATCACCCCAGTCTGCCAGTCCTGGGGAACTGACCCCGATGTCCACGCAATATTGTTGAGTCGCGTAAGCTAACACAACCCCACAAATTCCAGAGCTTTAAGGAACTCCGGGTGAATCTCATCCACCCCTGGGGCCCTGCCACCGAGCAGCTTTTTAACCACCTTGGTGACCTCAGCACCAGAGATTGGAGAGCCCGACCCAAAGTCCCCAGGCTCCGCTTCCTCAATGGAAGACGTTCTGGTGGGATTGAGGAGGTCGTCTAAGTATTCTGCCCACCAACCCACGACATCCCGAGTTGAGGTCAGCTGCACACCACCTCCACTATTAACAGTGTTGGTGGTGTATCGCTTTACCCACGAGACATCGGACGGTGGAACATAATCACCTTGAAGCCGTACGGAAGTTTTTCTCCATGGCCTCTGCCTCTACTTGTAATGTGCATTTAAAAATTATGTTTAGACTGTAGGCTATGTGAACATTTTGTGACATGTTAATTTATCTATTCCTCATTGTCGCTGCTTTATGTTTTGACACAAATATTCTTAAAATTATGTTTTTAATGTATTCTGGTTTCTTGAGTCAAATAAATATTTAGATAATTAGTACAATAAAATCAAAATGTGCATTTTTTTTATCACAATTGGTTAAAATATATATTTTTTAAAGCATTAATTGACTTTTTTTTTTTAACGACACCTGCATCGCCTGTTTC
>JBBPBX010035497.1:16189-26460 GCA_038048925.1 Garcialebias charrua
ATACATACATACATACATACATACATACATACATACATACATACATACATACATACATACATACATACATACATACATACATACATACATACATACATACATACATACATACATACATACATACATACATACATACATACATACATACATTCAACCTTTATTTAGTCAGGTAAATCTTATTGAGCCTCGAGGGCTCATTTACGAAAGCGACCTGCTACAAACTAAAGAATGATGAACAGCAATGATACAAATACATTAAACAATAAACAAAAGAAAAAGTAGCAAAAGTAGCAAAAACATTATAAGGTAAATGCACAAAATAAAAAACAGGAACATATCTGCAATGGTTTTTGCCAGGATTCCAACAGATTCTGAAAACCATTTAGAGAGGTCAGGGCCGAGAGCTTCAGATCTTTTTGTAAGATATTCCAGGAAGCAGGAGCAGAGTAGGAGAAGGCCCTTTTTCCAAGTTCAGTCCTCACTGAGGGGACACTGCAGGTAATCATGTCCTGAGAGCGCACACTGTAGCTGCACTCACGCAAAGACATGTAGGAGGAGATGTATGAGGGCAGCAGACCAAGAAGTGATTTAAAGATGAAAATGTACCAGTGGAAGAGTCTGTGTGAGGTTAATGATGTCCAGTTAACCATTGAATACAGGGTGCAGTGGTCGGCACGATAATCACAGCCAGTTATGAATCTTAGTGCACCATGATAGACAACGTCCAACATCCGCAGGGTGCTTGTAGGGGCATTCTGATTCTTAACCAGCACATGCAAAAGAGAGCACATTACACCAGTCTTGGCCTCCCTTCACTGGCTACCGGTTCATCTTCGAATCCAATTCAAAATTCTCATGTATGTCTACAAATCGCTGAACAGTCTCGCCCCCGCCTATCTCTCGGATCTGATACACCCATATGTCCCTCCACGTGCTTTGAGGTCAGAGGATCAGGTACTCTTAATAGTTCCAGAAACTCGCCTTAAGCGCAGGGGTGACAGGGCGTTCTCTGTAGCAGGCCCAAGACTCTGGAACGAGTTACCGCTGCTCATCAAACAGGCCCCCTCCCTCTCGGTTTTCAAATCCCGGTTAAAAACTCACTACTACTCCATCGCTTTCAATGCCAGCTGATTTGTATTGGATCGTTTGATTTATGATCTGCAATGTTTTTATGTTTTTCGTGTTGTACTTCATTGTCTGTGTTGCCTGTTGCGTGTTTGTTTGTCCAGCACTTTGTGTGGACTTGTTCCTGTTTAAAGTGCTTTATAAATAAAATGGTATGGTATGGTATGGTATAAGAGAATGTCACCGTAATCAATGGAGGGAAGGAAAGTCACAGATACAAGGCGTTTCCTAGCATTCAGAGTTAGACATGATTTATTTCTGAAAAAGAAACCCAGTTTAACTTTCAGTTTCTTCACTAGGTTTTCCACGTGGAGTTTAAAAGAGAGATGCGAATCGACCAGGATACCCAAATATTTATATGAATCAACAAACTCAATAGGGACACCATTTGAGGATAAAATCAGAGGAAGATCTGCTGGGACCGACTTCCTACTTGAAAAAAACATCCCTTTTGTTTTATCAGCATTTAGGACAAGTTTGAGATGGAACAAATCTGACTGGATGATGTCAAAAGCAGATTGCAGAAACTGGAAAGCCTTAGCTACTGTTTTATGCTGCGTTCCAGTTGCCTCGGAGGTCGTAATTACCAACCTGGAATGACGTCTTTCCGAGTTGAATGCGTTCCAGTTAGCTTGGCGGCACGATGACGAAAACAAGATGGACGCCCGCTACAAAGCTGTTGTTGTTCTTGCTTTGTTGGATTATAAAAAGGTTTACAGACCAGCAGCGAAGTTGAAAAGCAATTCTGAGGCTCTTGAAATGTTAACCAGGTATGTTGTTTTAACCAGTAGTTTTTTTATTTATAAATAAGCTTATTTTTGTTAATTATGGTCTTGAGGCTCTTACATCTACTTTATAGTTTTAATTCGATCTCTTTTAGGATTATAGCAGCAGTACAGAAGTTATCATTAGATAAATAAAGTCAGAAAGTGCTGAACATTGTTTTTCTTTTCTTTTTACTACCTCAAACCATTAGCAGACGTTTTTACGGTTTATTGTTCAAATTGTTATTAATAATAATAATAATAATAATAATGAATTCAATTTATAACGCACTTTTCATTAATGAAAATCTCAAAGTGCTACAAGGTGCAACAGAAATTAAATGTCAATAAAACAAGTAATAAAACAAGTAAAATCAATAACAGTATCAACTAAGATCAAAAGTAGAATCATGAGGAGGCAGAGTATGCTCGGTTGAAAAGAAAGGTCTTCAAGCCGCTCTTAAAGTCAACCACAGACTGTGGGACCCTCAGACAGTCAGGAAGAGAGTTCCACAGGCGGGGGGCAGCCACACTGAAAGCCCGGTCTCCCATGGTCCTTAATTTGGTTCTCGGAATGTGAAGGAGATTACTGTTCTGTGACCGCAGCGACCGGGTGGATGAGTGTGGAATAAGAATATCCTTCAGATAATCTGGTGAAGCTCCATGTAAGCATTGATGTGTAATGAGAGCAGTTTTGTACTGAATTCTGTAGGTGACAGGAAGCCAATGAAGGTTATGGAGAATGGGCGTAATATGTTCAAATTTACGAACTCTCAACAAGATCCTTGCTGCACTGTTTTGAATATATTGAAGTTTCTGAAGGTTTTTGCCAGGGATTCCAATAAACAGGGAGTTGCAGTAGTCGAGCCTGGAGGAGACAAAAGCATGGACGAGCTTCTCAGCATCGGAAAAAGTTAGGGATGGGCGAAGTCTAGAGATGTTTCGAAGATGGAAGAAGCAAGTTTTAAACAGAAGCTTAATGTGATTTTCAAATGTAAGATTGGAGTCCATTTTTATTCCAAGATTAGTAACAGAGGTGGAGAGGGGGATGTCTTGTCCAGAAAAGGAAAGTGTTGTTATAGTAGATGTCTGTACCTGGTGAGGGGTGCCAATCAGTATGGCCTCGGTCTTGGAGCAGTTTAATTGAAGAAAGTTCTGATTCATCCATGCCCTAATTGCCTCCAGGCAGGCAGAGAGGGCAGTGAGTGAAGATGGAGATGACAAGGTGGAAGATGAGGATGCTCCAGTCCTGATGTAAAGCTGTGTATCGTCGGCATAACAGTGAAAAGAAATGTTGAACTGATTAATAATTTGACCTAAAGGCAGCATGTAAAGGGAAAACAACAGGGGCCCCAGAACCGACCCCTGAGGGACACCACAGGAGACAGAGACTGTCTGGGACGTGGCGTTGCCAAGACTAACACATTCCAGCCTATTGGAGAGGAAAGATTTAAACCAGTCCAGGACGGTGTCACAGAGACCGACCTCCACATGAAGACGGTGGAGGAGGATACTATGGTCCACAGTGTCGAAGGCTGCAGTGAGGTCAAGGAGGACAAGGATGGAGGGAGAGCCAGTGTCAGCAGCCAAGAGGACATCATTAGTAACTCTCAGCAGTGCAGTCTCAGTACTGTGAGCTGCCCTGAATCCAGACTGGAACTTCTCATACAGGGAGTGTTGTTGTAAGTGATCCTGCAGCTGAGCAGCAACTGCTTTTTCCAGCACTTTAGACAGAAAAGGGAGGTGTGAAATTGGGCGGTAATTAGAAAAAATGTCGGGATCCAAATTAGATTTTTTCAGAAGAGGCCTAATGATGGCAGTTTTTAGAGGCAGTGGAACATGACCAGATTGAAGAGACTGATTTATTATTTGAGTGATAAGTGGGCCTATTGCAGAGTGATTGGATTTTATGAGAGACGAGGGGAAAGGATCCAGGGCGCAGGATGAAGGCTTCATTTTCTTGATGATGGCCTCCACCTCACTCTGAACAACTTCGTCAAAGCTGTTAAGGGTCCCAGAATGCAGACGGGTAGATGGCACACTGAGAACAGGGAGGTTGTGGAGCTGAGATCTGATAGTGTCAATTTTGGTTTTAAAAGATGAAAGAAACAGCTCGCATTTTTGAGCAGAGTCCTCAAGAGTTTGTTTAATGGGATTAAGCAGACGAGTTATTGTGGAGAAGAGCTGTTTAGAGTTTCCAGGGCAGGTGTTGATGATGTTAGAATAATATTTGGAGCGTGCTTCTTTAAGAGAATAGGCGTACGCTTTCTGATGTTCTTTATATGCCTGCTTATGCACAGAGAGACCAGATGATTTTACACGTCTCTCAATAGCACGGCCAGTTGCCTTCATCTTGCGCAGCTCATCAGTGTACCAAGGGGCTGAACGCGAGAAAGACACCAGTCTTGTCTTCAAGGGGGCGTGTAGGTCCAGGAGCTCCCGAAGAGATTGGTTGTAGTAATCCACAGAGTCATCTGCAGAAGGATGATTGACAGCGGTCAGGGTGTGAAGATCAGCAGACAGAACATCAAGGGAAATGTTTTTAAGGTCACGGAACTGGATGGGTCGTTTTGGGTTTGAAGCAGGCGAAGATGAAGGCACTTCCAGGGAGATGACCCTGTGGTCTGAGACACCCAGGTCATATACAGATAAATTATTGATGAGTACAGTGTCAGTAATCACCAAATCCAGAGTATGCCCCCTGCTGTGCGTAGGGGCGTCAACATGTTGAGTGAGATTAAGAGAGTCCAAAAGAGACTTAAAATCTGTTGCCAGAGGTGAAGAGGAATTGTCCACGTGGATATTCAAGTCGCCAAGAAAAATAGTCTTCACAGGGGAGGTGCAGAAAAAAGTGAGGAGGTCATGTATCTCTGAGTTAAATGAAACATGCGGTTTGGGAGGTCTATAAATTAATATAACATTCATCAGGAGTGGTGCTTTGAAGCTGAAAGCCAGACATTCAAAAGAAGAAAAATCCTGAGAAACCAGATGCGACAGCCTTAAACTACTGCGGTAGATTACAGCCAGACCACCACCGCGGCCAGTGCTGCGGGCTCTCTGCAGATAGCTGTATCCAGATGGACAAGCTTCATTTAAAGAACTGT
The DNA here is from genome assembly GCA_038048925.1 of Garcialebias charrua. NCBI lineage: Eukaryota > Metazoa > Chordata > Actinopteri > Cyprinodontiformes > Rivulidae > Garcialebias > Garcialebias charrua. Next base: position 21,183 of record JBBPBX010035497.1, read on the forward strand.
ACACATCCGGTCTATGCCAAGTTTCTGTGAGGCACATGAGGTCCAAATTCTTCTCCAAAATGTGATCATGAATTAGACATGATTTGTTTGAAAGTGATTGAACATTAAAAAGTTCTATTTTAATACTAGTTGGAGCAGATTGTTTTTGAAGAGGTTTAAGCAGACTGAAGTCCACTCCACGTTTTCCTTGCCACTTCGTGTGCTGTGGACTACAAAGGACCACAGACGCAGCGTTCTGATGACGTCGTCGAGGTGCGACACGTCTCTCAGACCAGACAGTAGCAATCGAGTCAGAGCCAGTTTGCCTAAAGTGAACTAATTTCTTTCGAGAGCTTCTATGGATGTAACGAGGTCTACGCAGAAGTCCCAGTTGTTTAATGGTCGAAATAGAAGGAGGAATGGAGCAGTTGTTAAATTCAAACAGCTGCGAAGCGGAGTAGGTCAACATTGTTGTCGATCCGGTGGAAGCTAGCATGGAGCTAGCCGCTAACAGCAGGCCCACGGCTCCAAGAAAGATATACAAGAAGCAGAAAGAGGTAATTTGAATGATCATTACCTCGAAGAGGAGCACAGGAGAAAATCCAAAACAGTCCAGAGGACCCAGGAGGGTGACAGAGGCAGCAGGTAAGCGAACAATAAATGCAGCTACGTGGTTTTTTAAGCTAAATTCGTTCTGGAGCTAGCGGGAGCTAACAGCCCCCACTAATAAAATTCCGGTTAAACTAGTAAAGTTTTCTATCTAATGAATCCAGCAACAAGTCAAATCTTGGCCTGGCTGCAGTCTCCTATCCTGAGCAAGCACTAGGCATCAGTGGAAAGGAAAAACTCCCTTTTAGAAGGAAGAAACCTCTAGCAGACCCAGGCTCAGGACAAGCGGTCATCTGCTTTGACCGGCAACTTATAACGTTTGCAGAACCACAACGCAGTCAGAAAAGACAGTTGCTCTAAAACTTAATCACAGAAAGGAAAAAATGCCCGCGTGACGTCCGTTCACACAGGTGCTGTACACAGGCAAACGCCTGCCGCACTCTGCGTTCAAGAAAGGTAGAAATGTTCAAAGAAAGGTAGAAATGTTCAAAGAAAGGTAGAAAGGTTCAAAGAAAGGTAGAAATGTCCGCGTCAGCTCGTACAGGTGCTGTACACAGGCCTAGGCCTGCCGCACTCTGCAATCGAGAAAGGTAGAAATGTCCAACAAGGCTCGGTGAAAAAAAACAGCAGAAAGTAGTAAAAAAAGGCTTCAAAGAGCAAAAAGTATGAGGAGCAGCGGCAGCCAAGGTGTGCCCGCGTCCGCTTCCTCACAGGTGCTCTGTCACAGGTGCTCTGTCACAGGTGCTCTGTCACAGGTGCTCTGTCACAGGTGCTCTGTCACAGGTGCTCTGTCACAGGTGCTCTGTCACAGGTGCTCTGTCACAGGTGCTCTGTCACAGGTGCTCTGTCAATCAATCAAAACTTTATTTCAGACTCATATGGTCCATAGTAACAAAACAATTTAATTTCTTTGTATTTTAGGATGCTGCTGATACACACAAACCTACGGACACATGGAATAATCATGAAGACTATGGGAGGTGATGCTGAACATGGATGACAACAAGTTTGTGCGTCATTTCAGAGTCAACAAGACCCAGTTCACATCTGTAATGATGCAGCTGCAGGAGGAAGGAGCACTGTCAAGGTGCAGCACCAGTCCCTGTAGAAAAGAAGGTCCTGATGTTCCTGTGGTACATGGCCAACCAGAACAGCTTCAGGGAGATGTCTGACAAATTTGATGTCTCGCAGTCCTCAGCGCACAGGATCATCATGGAAGTACTGAAGGCCATTTTGCACAATGGGACACACCTTCATCCCCTGGCCTAACAAATTGATGTTGTGGTGATGATTGTCATCATGGCAGCCTGCCTTCTGCATAACCTCTGCATTGGGGCTTCACCAGTGTGTCAGGATCACCCAAACAGCTGTCCAAGGCAGGATGAAAATGACTAAATTACTCTTTACTGTGATGTGTGGATGCTGTACTTGTATTAGCTTGTCATAACTTGTCAAAAAATGTTCTAGTGTTGTTATAGTGCTGTTTTGATTAAATGTGTTTATCTGACATGCCACTCTCTCGCTGTCATTTATATCTGTGTGGATAAACCACGCCAAAAACATAAGCTGGTATAGGTAAACACATTTTACAGCTTCAAAAACCAGCTGCAAAACTTAAGTTTCCCACAACAATAACACCTGCTTAAAAGTCAGTGCTTAAATAAAGCATTTCTATGTAGTAATTTTAAAACTCTGCCCGATGAGAACATGAGAGCACTAGTTTCTCTGCAAGTACATCGGTTTCCAAAAATATTGATGAAAAACTATGCAGTGCATCATGACAAATTGTCGTGTTTGAATACCAGAGGTGTTCCTCTTTTACAATGAATTTACTTTCATTCTAAGTAGTTTCTTTTCATTACCTGCTTTCCTTTATTCTACTGAAAAACCACACTTATTGTGAAGTAAGACAAGAATTTGTGCATTTGTTATTTCAAATTGTTTTTAATAACGTATGACAACAAGGCACAGGTACAATTTGAGGTCTGAGGTCTCAGTAAAATGAGCTACCAGCTAAAACTAAATCAAAATAACTAACTTCACAAAAATCTTACTTAGTAATGTTGGACACAAAGACACTGTTCCAGTAGCAGCTGGCAAAATGCAAGGGACCAGGGAAACAGGTTTGTCTGCTCGGGTCCAGGAACATGTTCATCTTCATGTTGACATAAACTGCAAAGAAATATACACATGGTTAACAACAAATCACAGATGACAGTTACTCACAAAACTAACCCACAATAATAATTATAAATAAGGTCGATTTTCACTCTCACACACACACACACACACCCAACACAGACACACACAGCTGTGGTGGTTGACAGGATGGTTTGGGTTTCAAGTTTTGCATTTTTTTTAAACTAAATAATTGATTCTGTTAAACTGGATTCCCACCCTGACAAGCCAAGATAAATCTTGATAGACCTTTTAAAAACAGTTTATGGTGCAAAACATTAGTTTACTAGCTAAAAACACATGTAAAGGTGAACAAAGAACAACGAGGTTGCAGGTCTCCGACGCAGCTACATCATCAACAACAATCACGTTCTTTAGAAAACACAAACAGCTTAGAAACACCCTCTAATTATTAGGCGACTTATCGTATAATAATCACTGTAAAGTACGAAATGTGTTACTGAGTTAATGATAAACAATGAACGCTGAACAGCTAAAACGAGTACTGTGCTAAACAACAACAATGCCGCCTCACAGCCGTTTAGCGAGCCGTTGTCGACGCACAGCGGCTGTTTAAACATATCATTATCATTACTGTAAAGAACTACAGTGCCTGAATGCGTTAATGTGAAGTTACGGCTGAGTAAACCACAAAGAACTGCGAAAAAGAGTAAAAAGTAACTCTTTCACTCACTGTTGATGCGAGGAGCAGCCATCTTGAAACGATGATCTCGGCGAACTCGGGTATGGTGCAGCGAGACCGAGTCCACGAGTTGTAATTACGACCTGAGGGGGCGTTCCAGTTGATTTTTACTGCTCGGAAGCTCGTAATTACGACCTCCGAGGACAACTGGAACGCAGCATTAGCTTGGCAATAAACAACTGTATCATCAGCATAGAAATGTAAGGACGCATCAGGGATGCTCTGACCTACATTAGCTATGTAGATTGTAAAGAGGGTTGGTCCTAAAACTGAGCCTTGTGGTACACCATTTTTAACTGTTAAGTAGCTGGAAGAAGTACCGTTATGTTGAACACATTGCCTCCGATTGGAAAGATAATTAGAAAACCAACCCATGGTGTGATCAGAGAAACCGATTTCTGAGAGCTTATGACACAGGATGTTATGATCCACAGTGTCAAAAGCTTTAGACAGGTCTAAGAAAAGTGCAGCACAATAATCCTTAGCATCCAATGCTTCAACAACGTCATTAAGAACCTTCAGAGAAGCAGTTGTTGTGCTGTGTTTTTTCCTGAAACCAGATTGATGGAGAGGTAAGATGTTAAATGAGTCCAGATAATTTTTGATCTGAGAGTTTATCAGTTTTTCTAGAACCTTGGCTAAAATGCAGAGTTTAGAGATCGGTCGATAATTGTTCAGTGAGGTGGGGTCACCTCCCTTCAGCAAAGGAAGAACAAAGGCTGTTTTCCAAGCATCCGGAATGGTGTTTTGGCTTATGGACAGATTAAAGATGTGGGTCACAGGGACTGTGATGATATGAGCAGCCAGCCTTAAGAAATAAGGTGGAAGTTCATCTGGACCTGCAGATTTTTTAGGATCAAGATCTTTTAACAGTTTATTTACCTCACTGACTGAGAACGGAGAAAAAGAGAAGGTGTGATTAACTGAGGATTGACTTGTAGGAGGGATTTGATTTGTAGAAGTTTGATTATTAGATGAAGTGGCTGATTTTCCATTTGTAACTGTGTCAAATAATGAACTAGAAGCAACAAAATGTTTGTTGAAACAGTTCAGGATCTCGTGCTTATTTGACACAGGAACAGAGTCAACAAGAAGTTGTGATGGGAGGTCAGATGATTGGGGGGTGCCTGAGAGAGATTTGATGGTTTTGCAATTTTTTTTAGGGTTGTTTAGATTTTTGGAGGTCTGATAAGAAGTAATTACGTTTTGCGGCTTTGATGGCAGTTGTGCATTTATTCCTCAGCTGCCGAAATTTCAACCAATCAGAGTCTGAGTCTGATTTTCTTGCTGCGGCCCAAAGATGATCTCTCCTGTGCAGGAGGTCAGCTAGTTCAGGAGTAAACCAGGGGCTGTCACGGCCCTTTATCCTGAACTGCCGGAAAGGAGCGTGTTTGTTTACGAAGAAAATGAAATTATTATGAAAATAGTTCCAAGCGGTGTTCACGTCGTTGATTAGTAGAATATGTTGCCAATCAAAGTGGGATCGATCCCAAAGGAATTACTGTTCACAGAAACATACATGCATACATACATACATAGATACATACATACATGGTACATATATACATACATACATACATACATACATGCATCATACATAAATACATACATACATACATACATACATACATACATACATACATACATACATACATACATACATACATACATACATACATACATGCATACATACATGGTACATACTATACATACATACATACATACATACATTCATACATACATACATACATTCATGGTACATACAAAGTACATACATACATACATACATACATACATACATACATACAT
>JBBPBX010035498.1:0-29503 GCA_038048925.1 Garcialebias charrua
TAATTTTAAACTATTTTTGAGAGGAATTTTCATTCATTTAACATTGTTATAGCAAAAACGATCAGAGTTCAATCTTAAAATTTATATATGTTGAGCCATTTTATGAAAAGTTAAAAAATCATGTCAGTGGAGCTTTAAATCTAGAAAAAACTAATTACTGTATATGATATTCAGTAATAAAAAGAAAACTGTTGATGTTCCACTCAAAATTGAAGGTGTTGAGATTTGTAGAGTGAGTGAGGTGAAGTTTTTGGGTGTTATCATTGATGACAAACTGACATGGAAACAACACATAAATTCTGTAAGAATAAAAATAGCTAAATCGATTGCAGTACTGTACAAAGTCAGAGACCTATTGAATGATAAAGCTCTGTATTTGTTGTATAACACAATCATTGTTCCACACTTAATCTATTGTATTGATGTTTGGGGGAAAGCGTGTAAAACAATCACAAAGCCTATTTTTGTATTACAGAAAAGAGCTGTAAGAATTATCACTAGAAAACATTACCGTCATCCATCAAGTACATTATTTTATCAACTGAAGTTATTGAAGTTCCATGATTTGGTAGATTATAATATTTTATCAGTTATGTATAGGGCTCAGTATAACGCATTACCTTTAAATATCCAAATGCATTTTGTTAAAAAACAAAGTTGTTATAACCTTAAGGGAACAGAGATGTTTATAAAACCACAATTCAAAACTAGTTTGAAGGGACGTTCTACCTCAGTCCAGGGAATTAGTTTATGGAATGGCTTGGAGAATGAAGTTAAAAATGCCAAGTCAATGTTTACATTTAAAATCAAAATGAATTTGTTAAAAAATATATATATAAAATGACGTACTGTATTGTGTATTGTATTAGTTAGAAAATTAGAAAGAGTAAGTAATTTTGTACTGTTGGTGGAAGATTATTATTGTTTAATCTGATTAGAAAGAGTAAGTCATTTTGTACTGTTGGTGGAAGATTATTATTGTTTAATCTGATTGTTTGAAAAAAGGGGCAGATATAATAAGATTTATTCTTCTTTCTGCTACCTTTCATTTTTTTATATTTTGTACATTATCATTTATGGGATTGTCTTGTATTGTGTTTCTTTTGTAAAAAAATGAACAAATTTAATAAACATAAACAAACATAAACATGTTGTTAAGAGTTAAGGAGTGGTACTGTGCCTTTAAGAGGATGACGTCATTCGTTCTTCTTCGGTGGTATTTTTTTCTCTCTGTGTATGTTCAGGCGGGACTCGGAGTACCGTGTCTCTGGGATGAGTTCTGAATAGAAGACTGGACGCACATCCCCTCTCAGTGTGTTGCTCTTTCTCCACTAACAAAAACCACCTATTTGGTAAGATTTACCTCACACAGCATTGTTTTAACTAGCTAGCTAATTAGCTTGTTTACACGTTTGAAGTAACGTGTTCCACCACCAATGAACCAATCAGAGTAGGTCCACTTTTTCTTCAAACGAACCGCCCCTCATTAAATCTTGGCTACGCCACTGCCATGGGAGCCAGCACATCTGGGCTGTCGCCCCATTCGACTCAGGTGCTTTCATCCAAAGCCATGCTCCTGAGCTCCGGCGTGGGAGTCAGAGGCTCAGTAGTGTCCGGGTCTGCTGGCGCCGCAGCAGCCCCCATGGCCTTGGCGACGAAGTCCGCCCGGTGCCTCCTTACTCCCTCCCACATCTGGTTGCAGTGTGGGCAAGACTTAGGCGCGTCCAGCGCCATTTTCGCATGCAGCATCCCCAAGCAGACGGGACAGGCCTCATGGGTGTTTGTCGCTGAGAGGGAAAAACCGCATCTGCTGGGGAAGGCGCGCGAGGTTGGGCTTGCCGTCCTGCTGGTCTTTTTTGGAAGTCTTGTCTTTCGCTTTCCTTTCTCCGGAGGCATGTCCGAGATAAGACGAGCGAGTCCTTCCAAGATCTTTTTTCTTTTTAATTGAGACATCTCCTCCGTCGCGTCGCTTTCGCTGGCTAGCCTGCTACAAATTAGCGGAGGTAGTGGTGTGACGCAGTTAGCGCAGTCGAGCGAAGCAGTCTGCGGAAAGAGGAGAAGAAAAAACTTCGGGGTTAAGGAAAAATGTGCCGGACTAGCTTTCGCTAGCCCAGTAGTATGCAGGAATAATTCTCTGTACGCCCTGTGTAGGGAGCAAGCTCACCTCTGGTCGAGCGATGAAGCAACAAAGAAGTCCCGCGAAGAGAGAGAGAGTTCAGGTTTAAGCGAGGTGAAGGGCAATAAGAGATCAATGGATGGGTGTCAGCGGCTTAAGTACCCAGAGGGCGGGGCCTCTGGCGCGACGCTGACGCCCCTGCCGTAAAGGCGTGATTGTATGCCTTCAGGTAATAGCGCGGAGCGCAATTTCCCATAGCATTTATGTTGCACCGAGTGACATGACTGATAAGGGAACCGAGACCTTACAGTCCAAGAAAGCCAACCTGCCATTTCTTACATCTTCTCGTGTGAACTTGATGAGTTGATGTGATCAGTGAAATGTTGGACTTCCTGAGATTTAACGAAAGACGAAACGTTTCTACAATTTTTTTGCTTTGTTTTTTTTTTTTTTTTGAATGTCCAGAGGACCAGACTTAGCTTTTTTAGATTTTTCTACCTGGATTATTGAGCATGCATCAGGGTAAACCGGAAGCATCAAAAGGAGAAAGTCCTCGTGCAGATTGAGTTTTTTTATCCCGTCTTTGTGTATTTCTTTAAACACTCTGAAAGTGACAAACCTTCACCGTAAAGTAAAAACTAAACCGTCACAAACCTTCACCGTAAAGTAAAAATTAAACCATCACAAACCTTCACCGTCACCAACCTTCACGATAAAGTAAAAATAAACCGTCACAAACCTTCACCGTAAAATAAAAATAAACCATTACAAACCTTCACCGTAAAGTAAAAACTAAACCATCACAAACCTTCACCGTAAAGTAAAAAATAACCCGTTACAAACCTTCACCGTAAAGTAAAAACTAAACCGTCACAAACCTTCACCGTGAGGTAAAAACTAAACCGTCACAACCCTTCACCGTAAAGTAAAAACTAAACTGTCACAAACCTTCACCGTAAAGTAAAAACTAAACCGTCACAAACCTTCACCGTAAAGTAAAAAATAAACCGTCACAAACCTTCACCTGTGATCGTTAAAAACAGGTGAGAAATCAGCAGGCCGGTCATGGTCCAACTTTCTGTGACCCGTTTCAACTCTGAACGATGGCTGAGGACGTCTTTGAGGACATTTATTTTCGTTTGAGTGATTTTTATTTTATATGCTGTGTTTGTTTTTCTTTTTTTTTTTTTCTGCAGTGGGAGCAGCAAATGGAAACGTCTGAGGGAACTGGGAGAATAAAGTGGTGGGACGGCGTCGGCCCTTCTGCGTCGACGCCATAAGAGCACAAAGCGACGGGCTCAGACTCCTGCAGCGTCCTGACATGTTCAAACAAAGCAACTAAACAAAAAGTGGAGCCTGTGGATAAAAATAGATATTTATGTTTGTGTTTCTGACAGGGCTGTTGTTGTTGTTGTTGATGATGCAGCCTCAGTTTGTCCCGGTGGGGCCGGCTCAGCCCCCCAGAGTCCTCCTTAAATGAGGCATGAAACACAAACAGCAGCAGATGTTTGGGGGACATCTGGATGGAGGGATGATGGATGGATGATGGACAGATGATGGATGATGGAAAGATGATAGCTGTTTGATGGATGTATGATGGATACTTGGATGTATGATGGATGCATAATGGATGATGGATGCATTATGGACGTATGATGGTTGGATGATGGATGTATGATGGTTGGATGATGGATGTATGAAAGATGGATATACGTATGTATGGACGTATGTATGAATGAATGCATGAATGGATGGACAGACAGATGGATGGCTGGATGGACATTCATACATATGTATGTATGTATGTATGGATGTACAAAGTATGTATGTATGGGTCGATGCATGGACAGACGGACGGATGAGTGAATGTATGATGGATGGATAGATGGACGGATGGATGGATGGACATATGGATGGATAGATTGACGGATGGATGGATAGATGGATGTACGTACGTATGTACAAATGTATACTGTATATGGAAGGATGGAGATATGGATGGTTGGATGGATGGATGATGGATGGATGGAAGATGGATACAGTATATGGACGTATGAACGGATGGATGGATGATGGATACAGAATTTAGTTTTTAATTAAAAATAAATAAATAATTTTGTTATTTTCTCAGAGTTTTTTGTTTTTGGCTCGTTTTGATAAAACTTTATTGAACGTCGTGAACATGGAAACTTCAGACCTTCGTATCTCTGGTTCCTCAGATCTGTTAATCATTAGGAACCATTTCATCCAACTTTTCTCCTTCGTTTCCATCATGTTGACAGTGTTGCTGAAGTTCTGTCAGAGTCTGATCCAGAACCTGTGCATGAGCTCCCAGCTGCAGGAAAGAGAAACGATGTAAACTGTTGATGGGACAGTCGCCACGACACAAACTGTTATTACACCAAACCCTTTCAGTGCTGCTCGGGGCCTGACTGATGGACTTGTTCAGACGGTGAGACGTAAATGAATATACACGGTGATGAATGCTTCCTGCAGCTTATCAGCAGTCCCCCAGGAGGCTCCGTGGAGCCACACAGCATTCAGGCTGCAGGGACGACTGCAGCGAGAAGGCTGTTAATCTGAAGGGATCTGAGCTACGATTCATCTTCAGGCCTGCTCAGATCTCTGCCCGAGCCCAGCGTCACGACGGTGCCGTCCAATCAGACGACCGGGGGGAGGATGAGATGGTTAAAAAGGAGATTATTGCCAGGATGACAAAAGAGTCGTATCGTGTTTGTTTGGACGGCAGGGCAGCATTGGTAAAAGAGGCAACTGACGTGTGACTCTTGCTCTGAGAGCAGCAGGTTCTCTGAGAATTAGATCTTTTTTAAACAACGGCTCAATCAAACGTCTATCCAAACCCCAAAACACATCAAAGTAAAGACTGGTCCATCCCAAAGGTCCAGTCCCCCAATAGAAACAGTAATACTGTACTGTGTATGTTGTTCAGTGTCAGGAGGATAATCATTCTTACATCGGGGAAACTAAACAGCCACTGGTCAAAACGATGGACCAGCACAGAAGATCAACATCCTCATTTCATTTCATTTATTTATTTCTATAGCACTTTACACAACCACGGTGATGGTGAACAAAGTGCTTAACAAAAAACAGTACAGTACTTAAAATGACAACAGGTTAAAAATCAAGAAAAACACAACATAATAGCAAAAATAAAACCAGAAATGTCACCACATATTTAATTACTAAAAGCCTGTTGGAATAAAAAAGTCTTGAGCTTCGAATTAAAAGGGCCAAGTTCAGTAATCTGAGGTAGCTCAAGCGGGAGCATATTCCAGAGTCGAGGTGCGGCCACAGAAAAGGCACGGTCACCCCAGCGTTTATATTTTGTCCTTGGAACAGAGAGCAGGAGCTGTCTGACCTCAGAGACCTGGAGCGGGCGGGGAAACTTAACAACTCTGTTATATAAATGGTAAATGGAGCTTATTTATATAGCGCTTTCCAGCCCCCTATGAGGGGCCCCAAACCCCATTCATACACACATTCATACACCGGTAGCAGCAGACTACCATGCAAGGCGCTTTCCAGTCCTAACGGGAGCAACTCGGGGTTAAGTGTCTTGCCCAGGGACACAACAACACATGGAGTGGGGAACCGGGATTCGAACCTCGAACCTTCCAATCGGGGGACGACTGCCATTACCACTACGCCACGGCCGCCCCATCATAAGGAGGAGCAAGGCCATTCAGAGCTTTAAGAACAAATAATAAAAGTTTTAAATCTATTCTAAAACGGACAGGAAGCCAATGTAGTGAGAATAAAACAGGTGTGATGTGGTCCCATCTAGGAGTGTTGGTTAATAATAATAATAATGCCTTTTTCTGTCATCTGTGTATGTTTCCCATACACAGACGAAATTTGTCTCTGCATTTAACCCAACCACCACCAGGTGGTGCAGTGAGCAGCCAGAAAGCGCCCGGGGAGCTGGAGAATTAGGTGTGCACTCATAGACACCCCAAGGTGTGTAGTGGCCGGGGCGCGAACCCGCGTCCTTCGGGTCCCAAGTCGGAAGCCCTGCCACTACACCATCTTGGCTCCTTAAAAGGCGAGCTGCTGCATTCTGAACAAGCTGGAGGCGGCTCAGTGTTGACTGAGGCACACCAACATACAGAGCGTTACAATAATCGAGCCTAGAACAGATAAAAGCATGAACATCCTTCTCCAAGTCGCAACGGTTTAAAAAAGGTTTGACCTGTTTTTAAAAGACGTAAATAAAAAAATCCAGACCGGACAACAGAGGTGATGTGTTTGTCAAAGTGTAAAGCCTTATCAAAGGTCCCTCCAAGGTTCCCTTTCAGTCTGGTCTCTCGGTGCAACATACTTGCTATGGGAATTGCGCCCCCGCGCGATTACCTGAAGGAATATACTCACGCCTTTACGGCAGGGGTGTCAACGCCGCGCCAGAGGCCCCGCCCTCTGGGTACTTGAGCGGCTGACGCCCATCCATCTTTCTCTTTTTTGCCCTTCACCTCGCTAAACCTGAACTACCTCTTCACGGGACTTCTCTGTTGCTTCATCGCTCAACTAGAGGTGAGCTTGCTCCCGGCACAGAGCGCAGATAAATATTCCTGCGTATTGTTGGACTAGCGAAAGCTAGTCCGGCACATTTTCTCTTAACCCCAAAGTATTTTCTTCTCCTCTCTCTACAGATTGCTTCGCTCGACGGTGCTAACTACGCCACAAGAAAAAGCTACTTTGCTAACTCCTAGTGAGCTAGCCAGCAAAAGCGACGCGACGGAGGAGACATTTCAAGGAAAAAGAAAAAGGATTCTGGAAGGACTCGCTCCCCTTATCTCGGACATGCCTCCGGAGAAAGGAAAGCGAAAGGCAAGACTTCCAAGGAAAACCAACGGGATGGCGAGCCCAACTTCGCGCGCCTGTCCCAGCAGATGCGGTTTCTCCCTCGCGGCAACGGACACCCACGAGGCCTGTCCAGTCTGCCTGGGAATGCTACACGCAAAAACAGCGCTGGATGCGTCCAACTTTTGCCCACACTGCAGCCTGATGCTGGATGCGGTGCAGCGGCACCGGGTTGACCTCGTCGCCAAAGCCATGGGCACTTCAGCAGTACCAGCGGATGCGGACACCACGGAGCCTCTCACTCCCATGCCGGAGCTCGAGAACATGGCTCTACACGACAGCACACGAGTCGAATGGGGTGACAGCCCTGACGTGCTGGCTCCTATGGTGGACTTAACAGTCGAGTTTGACACCCGAGGCATGATGAACGAGGACAAGATCTCGATTTCAGCCTCGGGCGAATTTTCAGCGGAGGACGCAGACGTGGAACTGGAGGATCAGGGAGAAGATCTCTCCCAGACCCCGGTACCTGTGCTCCCAGAAACCGACTTTTTCCTCCCTGCTCTGTTCGACCTGTGCCACAGAGCAACGGACACGTTGCACATCCCATGGCCCGAGCCTCCGCCTCGCCAACAGGTCATGAGGCTGGCAGGAAACTATTTTTATTCAAAGCAGCAGGCCGCCACAAGGCAAAGGATGCCCGTGTTCCTGGACTTCCTCACAGAACTAACTCGCACCTGGGCTCAGCCAAGAGCCCCCATGCTCCTTCCCCTCTCACAGTTCCTCGACGTTGACGGGATGGATGAGGTGAGAATAGCTAACGTGCCTCAGATTGAGGACACACTAGCGTCTCACCTGGCTCCTAAGTCATCCGGGACAAAACCAACTCTCCCCAGCAAGGCTTGTTGAGCTTCAGCGTCTCTACTCGAGAAGTGCTACAGAGCTCAGGGACTCGCGGCGCGCGCCACGTTGATGCAGGCTTACCTTGCGGAAAAGCTGCAACAGCTGCAGGTAACGACGGACAAGCAGGCCGCCGCCGACTTGCTGGACGAAGCCCGCAGGACAACAGACTTTGTACTCCGCATGATGGGGACATCCGCTGTTGCTCAAGGCAGAAGCATGGCGAAAGTGGTCATCGCGATTTGCTACCTGTGGATGACTTTAACGGATCTTCCTGAGGGACAAAAGGTGCCTTTTCTCCACCACTCGATAGAGCCGACGGGATTATTTGGTAAAGCTTTGGAGCGAATTCAGACCAAGCTGGACCAAAGGCGCAGACAGGCCGAAGCTCTCCGGGTGGGCATTCCCCGGAGAAGCTTCGTCCTCCCAAGCATATCTATCAAGTCTCCCATTTTGGCCGGGAAACTACCGTATTTACCCCTCTTTCCCGTCGTCATCCCGAATTATTATTTTCCCGGAAATCTCCCGTATTATAATATTATAAAAAATAAAAAATAAACATTCCAGTGCCTCTGTCACTAGCCTCGCGAGAACTGCCATCTGCAGTAGCTTCGGTGGCAGTTCTCGCAATGTTAGTGTTTGCAACGGGGAATACAAACCCATAAAAACACAGAGATGGATGTAACGAGAGAGAATGCGTCCCTGCCAAAAAAGTTAAGACTTCGTGTAAATATCTTGAAAAATGGGACAGCGAATTTACTTTCCTAAAGAAGAGTAGGGTGGGGCACAATTACGCGTTTTTTAAGATTTGTAACTGCGACTTTAGTGTCTCTCATGGGGGAAGGAACGATGTCCGTCAGCATGAAAAATCCGTCAAGCACAAAGGTAGGCCTATCAGATTGTGATCACATAACTGGTTTGAAAGAGGCTGATAGGTAGTTATTTTAGATTTCTTGTAAACCTGTCTTAAAATGTAAGGGGTCCTGGACTTTGGTTGGGCTAGTGCAGGGGTCTGCAACCTGCGGCTCTGGAGCCACATGCAGCTCTTTGGTCCCTCAGCAGTGGCTCTTCCAAGCTTTGATCAAAACTAACTTTAAACTGAATTTTATTTGTTCTTATAACAACAAAAAGGGCTAGTTTTAGCAGTTTTTCCTGTCATTTCCTTTGCAAATGTGTGAATACTAGAACTAATAGAAGGAGTAAAACATAAGTTAACTTTATTTATTCGAAGTAGGATATTTAATTTTTCCACAATTAAAATAATTTACCTAGACCTGCATAGTTCATTATTTTATTTTTTAATTGGGAAAGATCACATTATTTTTCCTTCTTTATGATAATCTGGTCTTTTTTAGTCTTAAAATGTAAAAATATCAACAAATCGTTAGATATTTTCAGCTTTACAATGGCCAGAAAACTACAGGTCAGAAAATTGTCCTCTAACAAACTTAAAGTGGTCTGTGGGCCACCAGTTGAGAATCCCAGTTGTAGCAGGTGTTGTGGCTCCGGAAACGTTTAATTTAGTGAACAAAGGGGCAGAAATGGCTCTTTTGATCATAAAGGTTGCAGATCCCTGGGATAGTGGGATGGCTCGGCATACCCGGCAGAAAATTTCCCTTATTTTTAAATCCAAAACTTGACAGGTATGCTCCCAAGGGAGTCTGCTGGAGGCAGACCTGCGCAGCCTCGGCAACGCTCGGCAACGCTCGGCAACGCCTGCCCCACCGCAGAAGCGGCCAGCATACGAGGAGGAGCCCCGGCAGGGATCCCCGCCAGGCCAACCTCACACCGAGCACGCATGGAACAAAAACAGGTTTGTTCCCTGCCAGACGGCCAGACACAGGGCCTCCTCGGCGAACCAGGACACCAGACAGAAACGTGCCTGATGAACCAGGTCCACGTTCCCACATTACACGATCACCCGCCCACGCGATACTGGGAATGATCCCTTCATGTCCAGACTTTATTTGTAACACGGTACAAAAAGCTGGTAAATCTATTGCATGCACAAATCATGCTCTCTCTCTGCTGTGAGTGACATAGAATCATGTACGTCATTGCACATAAGCACAAATAAAGCTCATAAAACAGCCCCTCTCTGTTTTATTGACTCTCAAAAAAACAACAACACACAAATAACTTCAGCAGAACAGGTCCCTCTGGCCTGCCAGCCATCATAAAGGGAGGGGGCCATTTCCCCCCCTTCTCCCTCACGGCCCACGGGGTTTTAGTCTAATCAATAAACCCCAGCAGGGTGCCTCTGATTCGTCTGCAGTAAACAGACACAGAGGCGTCTGCAAGCAGCCCCCACACCCCTCACGGAGACAGGTGAGGGGGGTCACATGCTCAAGCCCCCGCTCCATTGTGAATGACGGGGCAGCCTAACCAGGCGAACACGTGACAAGTCCGTACCTCAGGGAGGTATGCCGACAGAATCTAACGACGAGGGGGGCCACGTCAGATGCCCATAGGCAGCCACAAACTTCATACCTTCACAGTAGCAATTGTGTTCAAGCTGCTGTTCATGTAAACAAATCAGAGTTGAATCAGATCTCTCTTCCTATTTTTTGAAGGGGACTGGGCTCTCTATCACCAAATAGGCAGCATGGTGGCACAACTGGTAGAGCTGCTGCCTCTCAGCGAGAAGGTTGCCGGTTCAAATCCCGGTCCGGGGCCTTTCTGGGTGGAGTTTGCATGTTCTCCCCGTGCATGCGTGGGTTTCCTCCGGGTACTCCGGTTTCCTCCCACAGACCAAAAAACATGCTTGTTAGGCTGATTGGTGACTCTAAATTGACCCTAGGTGTGAGTGTGAGAGTGGATGGTTGTTTGGTGTGAGTGAGACAGGTCCCTCTTGTAAATGAGTCCCCGTGACTCAACGAGGCTAGCCTGTATAAATAAAGGTTGAATGAATGAAAAAATAGTCTAAAGTCTGCCAAACTAAAAGGAGCATCTCCACATTCTCACGTTGCAGCTAGGGATGCACCGATCCACATTTCTCACTTCCGATCCGATACCGATACTTATTAACTCAGTATCGACCGATACCGATACTTTCCCGATCCGATACTGTTCAGGTATGTGACTCTGTATAATGAAACTTTTGCACCCAAACTATTCATTTTAACATTGTGTGAGATAAACCCAATGAAGACACTTTTAAACCTTACAATAGGGAACCCACTGACTTTAACAGCACATAGGACAGGAGGCAATTATACCACACACATGTCCTCCTTACTCATGGTGCAGCTGAAAAAACTAAAAAAGCGCTAAGCATGATGGGAAAGACAACACAGTGGGTTCCCTTTTGTAAGGCTTAAGAGTCTCTTCATTGGGTTTATCTCACACAATGTTAAGAAGTGCAGTCACAGAATGTGATTGAACATAAGTGCTCTTTGAAGCTGGATCGGAAAAGTATCGGCAGGTTTGATCCGATACCCGATACTTACTTAAATAATGCTGGTATCGGATACCGATACCGATACTGGATCGGATCTGCCCCATCCCTAGTTGTAGCTGCCCCTTTATTATTAATGAGGGACACGCAATGTCCAGGCAGTGATCAGATAGCACATGACCTTCCTCAAACAAAATTCTCCCAACGGGTGAAACACAGACCCCGGTTGGTTTGCCTGGTTCCGACACTCTGTTAAAGCCAAGGACCAGTAAACTGGACCATTCCAGAAAACGGATTGGAGTCAGAAGATCTGCTCGTTTACAAAACTCGCAGTCTCCCAGTCCCATGACCCCAAACTTGAAGGGGGAAAATAGACTTTCTGCTCCAACTCTGTCTATTACGGATGACAGGTCGCATCTGCCCTCAATTACCCTCGAGCAGAGCAGCCTGGTAGCACATTGGCAAGGAAGCCCTCTTCCCAACTTGGTTGACCCCCAGGGGTTCACAGCCTCTAGGGCCCTTGGAGGAGAACTGGATGCACCAACTGCTCTTCTTCAGGGCCAAATTATGTCACCAGAAGGAGCAGTCCAGTCGCTTAGGCCAGGAACTGTCAAAAATTTCAACTTGTTGGCAAAAAAGAACAAGCTGATGGCGTCAGGCCTGCCGAAGAATGTGGTAAAAACCATACAAAATGCCCGTGCTATGTCAACACAGTCTCTATACACACAGAAGTGGCGTATTTTTGAAGCCTGGTGCTCAGCAAGAAATATTCTTATGCATGCGACTTGGCTCAGCTCCTGACCTTCCTTCAGGACTTACTGGAAAAAGGTTGTTCTTACTCAACGATTAAAGTTTTCCTATCAGCTATTTCAGCCTGTCACGAAGGCTGGGGACAAAGGACACCTGGAGCGCATCCAATCATAATAAGATTTATGAAAGGTGTGCTTCGGACTAAACCACCCAGCAGGATTCTGACCCATGGTTGGGATCTTGGCCTGGTCTTGGGGGCTCTCTGTGACCCCCCATTCGAGCCACTGAGCGAGATTAAGATAGATTTGTTATCTTATAAAACCGCTCTACTCCTGGCACTTTGCTCGGCGAAAAGCGTAGGTGACCTCCATGCATTGTCTGTACATCCAATGTGTACCAGATTCGTCCCTGATGGGTCAAAGGTCACTTTAAGGCCTAATCCCGCATACACTCCCAAGGTCTTGACTTTGTACCACAGGAATCTAGACTTTGATCTCTCCTCCTTCCCACCTGCTTCTGTCCTCACTCAGGAACAGGAAAGGCTGAAGGTTCTCTGCCCCGTGAGAGCTTTACGCACTTACATGCAGAGAACAGCCGAATGGAGAAAAACAAATCAACTGTTTGTCTGCTTTGTAGCACCTGCTACCGGAAAGACCCTATCAAAACAGCGCCTTTCACATTGGGTGACTGAGGCCATTAAGAGGGCGTACAGTAGCAAAGGTCAACAGGTGCCCTCTGGGGTGCACGCTCACTCCACTCGGGGCTTGGCCACTTCCTGGTCATTGTTCAAGGGTGTACCAGTTCTAGACATCTGCGCTGCTGCGAACTGGAGCTCATTAAACACTTTTGCAAAGCATTACAGTTTGGATGTTACTGCGTGTGACGTCACTCAGGCTGTCCTTTCTAACACCTAGTAGAAAGTAGCCTTGAGATGCCTGCTAGTCAAGGGCAGACGTTTACTCTAGCACGCATTTTACTGAGCATTTCAAGGGCGTGAATAGATTACGTTCCCATAGCAAGTATGTTGCACCGAGAGACCAGACTGAAAGGGAACTGAAAGTTATGCACCATACTCATGTTCTCTGAAGGAAGGGAATGAGGTGCAACATATATGGCCCTTTCAATGCTGAAAGCTCGGTGAAGTGCAATTTTGGAGAAAGATGTATGGGCGTCAGCCGCTTACCCAGAGGGCGGGGCCTCTGGGTAAGCGGCGTGTTGACGCCCCTGCCGTAAAGACGTGAGTATATTCCTTCAGGTAATCGCGCGGGGGCGCAATTCCCATAGCAAGTATGTTGCACCTCGTTCCCTTCCTTCAGGGAACATGAGTTATGGTGCATAACTTTCAGTTTTTCACACTGTCACTGAAGTAAATATTCAAATTTCCCAGGCCTGTTGCATCTTTGTCACCAAATAAATTCCATTCTGTTTTATTGTCATTTAAAAACAGGAAGTTATTGTTTAGCCAATGTTTGATTTCAGAGATGTAGTCAAAGAGCAAAAACATTGGATTACTGGATCTAGGCCTTAGTGATAAATAAATCTGCAAATTATCTGCATACAAATGAAAGTTGACATTGTTTTGTCTTATAATATTCAAGTGGCAACAAGTACAAGGAAAAAAGCAGAGGGCCCAAAATGGAACCCTGGGGCACCCCACACAGAAGAGGGGCTGTAGCGGAAGAGTAGCCATTGAGCAAGATAGAGAAGGTCCTGTCAGATAAATAGGACGTGAACCACTTCAGGGAGAAGTGAAGGACAGAGTGGTCCACAGTGTCAAAGGCTGCTGTAAGGTCGAGAAGCACCAGAGCTACTGGGCATCCAGAGTCTACTGACTGAGCTATGTCATTAGGAACTCTCAGTAATGCAGATTCTGTGCTATGCCGGGATCTAAAACCAGATTGAAATTCATCCAGGATTGTGAATGAGCGGATTTGATACCTGGACTATTGAGAATGAACTTTCTTGTCTTGAACCACTTTGGACATGTCTGCCTGCCTGGGAGGAGTCGACGAGGGACAAGCCCCCAGAAACCATCTTGGCTACAGCAAACTGGTTGGTCCACTTAAGTTGTTTACTTGGTGGGATAACTTCAGTGTGCTTTGGACTACTCTGACTGACGAAGCCCTCTGGAGTGAGGGTGAAACGTTTCTACAAAAAAGAAACTGTCCAGATGAACTGATTGAGAATGAGCGGATCCAGGATTGTGCTTTTTCCCAAAAAAGGTTGAATTTGCATAAGAATAATTTTTTCTAAAACTTTGGAGAGGAAGGGTAAATTAGAAATAGGTCTAAAATTAGATAAAACCAAGGGATCAAAATGTGTTTTTTGAGAAGGGGGCGGACCATTGCATGTTTAAAAGCAGAAGGCACAACTCCAAGGGACATGAACTGAAAAAAGCAAGAAGGTAAGGACCAACAATATTAAATACCTCTTTCAATAATCTAGTGGGGAGAAAATCAGTGGGGCAGTTAATGGGTTTAACAGATTTGACTATTTTGTCCAAGAGGGAATACGACACTGGTTAAACTGCTCGAATAAAGCAGAACCAGCAAAGATAGGCAAAAACTCTGAAACAGAAGTAGCAGGTGTACCTGTGGCTTGTCGTAACCGATGCAACTTTATCTATAAAAAATTAGAGAAAGTTCTCACAGGTGGAGGCTGAGGCATCAGGTAAGACTGAGGTGGGTGGATTTAAAACAGAGTTAATTGTATTAAATAACACCCTGGGGCAGTGGCTACTGTTTGTGATGACGTTAGATAGAAATTGTGATTTTGCATCAGACCAGGACTCTGCGGTCTACACTCATCTCCAGGCCAGCGGCCATTCGTTCAGGGATGAAGATGTTCACATCCTGGATGGAGAGGAACGATGGTTTGAGAGAGGAGTAAAGGAGGCCATCTTTGTAAAAATAAATCATCCATCATTAAACAGGGGCGGAGCCTAAGTGTCCCACTGTCCCCCTCTTATAATGTTGTTATTGCTAGTATCACTCAGCTTCCTGTGAATAGCAAACAACCATCAGGGCAGTAACAATCGGTCGTTAGGCTGATGGTCCTCCTTGATCATGTGAATAACTAGTTCTGGATGTCAACAACAAACTGGATAATCCACCATGAGAAGGCGTTATTTATAAGATTGAGTTTGTTGCAGCTCCTCAGACTGAAGAAGTCCTTTGGATAAAAGATGAAACATTTCAACAAAGAAGAATCCGTCCAGAGGACCATCATCCACAGATCCCAGCAGCTGCAGCTCCACAGCCCCACGTCTCATTAAACATTAATCGAACACGAGCTGCTGAAACTTTCCAACTGAAAAACTGATCCATGTCAAAAGATTCAAGGTCAGCTGCTCTGCACAAAAATATCCCCGGATTAAATTTTCTGCGCAAACGTTGAAGGCTGCTTGGTTCAAACTCGCTGAACTGCGTCATAAAGTCACATTCGTCTGGCTGAGCTGCTCATTTTCATTGTATTGTGTTTCTGCAGAGATCTGAAGAACGGAGACGGAAATGGAAACGAAAAGGAGCGATTTGAAATCAGGATGTTTCGAACAAATCTGTAATCTGGAGGGAAATTAGCCTCGTAAATACATGACACTCACATGTGAACAACAAACTGCCTAACTATGAATAGTTGTAAATATTTATCATCATCTTTATGTTCTTGTCTCTTCGGATTAAACAAAAACCCATCATGTGCTTATTTCAAGCATTAAACTGCAGTAAAAAGTAAAGCACGACTGAGAAAATCCAACACTTCTGGTGTTTCAGCATTTGAAGATAAGATTTATCATCTAATAATCTCCTTCTCTGTGATTTCACGCTGAGCTGAGGAGCTGCTCGTATCTCATCTTTTCACGGAGGCTTGTTGGAAAATCAGACACGTAGATCTTCGAGATACTTTCTTCACAAACCCCACAATCCTCCTGGGGTTGGGGGGTGGGGGTGTTAGTGTAACAGGATCTCCTCTGAGAGCCCTCCTGGACCTCCCTGCTCCCCTGAGCCTCAGCAGTCTGACGACCACTGCTGTTTAGACCTTAAATGATCAGACGAGCATTCGTGTTCGATCAGATCAACCGACGACAAAGAAACACGCAGATTGTTCAGGAGGTTTGACATCAGCTGCAAAGCCAGAGTTGGTAAAACTGGACAAACTGTGAAAATGCAGTGTGCATGCAGAAGAACTGGTTGAAAACATCTGAAACTAGCTAAAAACATGCTGAAATGTTGCTGAAATGGAAGAATAAGCCTAAATTAGCAGAAGAAAGAAGAACGAACACATATTTGCTGAAATACTTTTAAATAAACATAAGCACAAAAATAAAAAAAATAGCTAATAAAAGGCTGAAATTAGTTTTTTTAAATGGCTGAAAAGTACAGTAGTTGAAAAAGCAGAAAGAAGCTTAGACTACCATAAAGAAGCAGAAAGAGATGAAATGAGCTAAAAAAAAAAAAGTGGAATTATTTGGCAACCTAAAATTAGCATAAAACATTTAATAGTAGTACCTGAAATGTCAAAAAAGCTGAAAGCAGCATAACAAGTTGAAATTCGCAGAAAGAAGTTAATTAGGCTGAAAGTAGCAGAAATTACCACAAAAAAACTATATTTGTTTAAAACAGCTAAAAATAGCTAAAAGGGTAGATGAAAAGGTAGAACTAGCTTAAAGGAGAATAAAAATGATAAATAACGTGTTTTCCCAATTAGGCTGAAGCAGAAATGAGCACAAACAAGTGGAAATTATCTGAAAAAAGTTGAAGAAAACAGATGAAAAGTAGTTAAACAATCAGAAAGAAGTTTAAATTACTAAAAGGACGTGGAGTGAGAGCATATTTTTGCTTGGACGTGCTTAAAAGGGCTGAAACGAGTGCAAAAAAATGTGGAATTAGTTGAAAAAGCTAAAGTGATCATAGAACAGCTAAATAGCAGAAATAACTGAAACTATTAGAAATAAGCTGAAAGCAGCATAACAAGCTGAAATTAGCAGAAAGAGGTTAATTAGGCTGAAAGAAGCAGAAATTACCACAAAAATATAGATTTTTTTCTTAAAGAGCCGAAAACAGCAAAAATTAGCTAGAAGGGTAGCGAAAAAGTAGAACAAGCTTAAATTAGCAGAAGAAAGCAGAAAGAACATGTTTGCCCAATTAGGATGAAAGAAGCAAAATTAGCACAAAGAAGTGTAAATTATCTGAAAAAGCTGAAATTAGCAGAAAACAGCTGAAAATTAGCTAAAAAATAACCTCAGAAATAAGCTTAAATTACCAGAAGGAAGTGGAGATAGCACATTTTTGCTGAATTGTGCTAAAATGGGTTGAAACGAGTGCAAAAAAATGTGGAATTACAGTAGATGAAAAAAGCTAAAATTTTCACAAAAACAGCTAAATAGCTGAAGCAACTAGCAGAAATGAGCTGAAACAAGCATAACAAGCAGACAATAGAAATACTGGTAAGTCAATCAGGCTAAAAGTTGCAGAAATTACCTTTGAAAACTTGAATTTTTTGAAAATAGCTGAAATTAGCAGAAAACAGCTGAAAATTAGCTATAAAAAAAAAATCAGAAATACACTTAAATTACCAGAAGGAAGTGGGGATAGCACATTTTTGCTGAACTGTGCTAAAATGGGTTGAAATTAGTGCAAAAAAAATGTGGAATTACAGTAGATGAAAAAAGCTAAAATTTTCACAAAAACAGCTAAATAGCTGAAGCAACTAGCAGAAATTAGCTGAAACAAGCATAACAAGCAGAAAATAGAAATACCGGTAAGTCAATCAGGCTGAAAGTTGCCGAAATTACCATAGAAAACTTGATTTTTTTTTTTAAATAAGTGAAATTAGCTAAATAATGCGAGGAAAATAAACTAGCTGAAGACGTAGAACAAGCCTAAATGAGCAGAAGAAAGCAGAAAGAACACGTCTGCCCAATTAGGCTGAAAAAAGCAGAAACAATCAGCTTCACCTTGCTGTGACATTCCACCAACGGTCCTCTGAAGATCCCACCCTAACACACCAGCACCTTTCTCTCCTTTGCACCCCTTCACTCCGGATGGTTTGGGTTGGAGTGCCGCCACGGCTTCCTTGTCAAAACAGCCGAAGGCCTTTGTTTCCACAGCAGCTGCCAGCAATAATCCTCCAAAAGGAAAACCATCAATCCTCCTCAAATCCTCTTTTGAAAGACGTCCGCTTGTTAGCCTCCGGACACCAATCACCAAAATAGCTGTTTGAGACCCTCCGGCTGATCCAGAGGGATCTTTAGCTCGCAAATAACCTCCAGCTTCATGTCAGCTCCTATTGTAAACACAGCAGGGATTAAGTTTTAATTTAGCTGGATTGGAGTGAAGATAGTCGGCAGCGCGTTCAACAAGGACTTCTGACTAAAAATGTTTTTATTTAACAGGAAATAAGAAAATCAGCAGATTTACATCCAAACATTTTTAAATTAAACATTTCACTTGGTTAAGATGCTGTGACATCACGAACAAAAGAAGCTGAAAAACAATGATTGGGTTCATAAAATGTTGTTTGGAGTTTAAAATAAATAATAAATTTAAAAAACTGCTGCGGAAGAAGGAACACATGATGTAAAACAGTTTATTTCTTATTTTTAGCTCCTGCCTGTGAAAAAAAAGCCTTGGTTTCCTTCTTTGACCTTTAGCCCCATATGGTGTTTGCACTGTCAGCAAAATATCTCACGAACCGCTGGACGGATGTGGACTAATTATTTGATGGTCAGTTGTGAGTGTTACAGACACTGAGCTGGAATCTGGGGTGGTGGTAGCTGAGAGTCGCCTCTGACTCACACTCTGAGGGCGACCTGAACTTGTGTTATTAAGTGAGATGGATCAGTTTGAAACTCTGGCGTGAAGGGTGGCGGGCGATACGCATTTCATCAACAATCGACTTTATTTTACGTGTAAAATAAATGTAGCCTAAATCAGAATTATAAACTAAACCAGGCGTGGGCAACACATGGCCCGAGGGCCAAAAGCGGCCCTTGGACAATCTCCATCCAGCCCAAAAATCTTAATTAAGAAAAACTAATTTCTGTAAGTTGATTTAAAAAACAACAACAACTGCATTTTATCACCGAAACTTAAATAAGTTTAAATGAACATCTTGAGAAAAACATCCAAACATTCAGATAAGCTAGACTGAACTTTAAGACTTCAAAAATGATTGTTATTATAGATTAATTTGCTCGTGTAATTGAGAAAAAAAAAGGGCAGTTAAAATAAGATTTTTTCTTCTCACTGCTTCCTTTCATTTTATGTTAGTTTTTTATTTTTCCAAATTTTTTCTTTCATACTGTATGTAAAGTTATGTTTGTATTGATAAAATGAATAAATAAACTAAACAAACAAAAAAAAGTTAAATTAGTTTTGGCACATTTACGTAAATAAATTGTTGTGATGAGCCAGTTTACAGACAGAATGTTTTTTATTCATATTCATTCAACCTTTATTTAGTCAGGTTAATCTCATTGAGCCTCGTGGACTCATTTACAAGAGAGACCTGTCTACAAACTAAAGAATTATGACAACAGCAACAGTAGATTTTCCATGAACAATCAACAAATAAACCAGGGACCGGTAGGACTGGAAAGCACCTTGCATGGTAGTCTGCCGCCACCGGATTATGAATGTGTGTAGCATTCAATATATGTGTAGCACTTTGAGATTTTCAGTAATGAAAAGTGCGTTATAAATTGAATTAATTATTATTATTATTATTATAGACCAACATAAGAGAAATACAGATTTTTTTAACAAGTCAAAACAAAGATATCAAAGTAGCAAAACAGACAGATTATAAGGTAGATGTAGAAAATCAAAAACAGGAACATGTCTGCATTGGTTTTTGCCAGGATTCCAACAGATTCTTAAAGCTGCTATATGTAACTTTTCTAACAATTTATTTTTAACATATTTCTTCACTCTGTCACTAGATTGATGTTAGAGAGGTAATCTCTGAAAAAACTAAAAAAAAATATTGTCCCCTTTCTTCTCCAGGTGGTAAATAAGCATTTCTAAAAAGAAAAAGTGACCCGCCATTTTCCAGCCAATAAAAACAAAGTTTGTAACCAGCCAATAAAAACCGAGCTTGAATTTGAATCAGCCAATAAAAACAGAGCTTGAATTTGAATTTTAACAGACCACAAGGGGGCAGAGCCATATATGGCTCTGAGGGGGAGGGATCAGAATGCTTTGCTTGTTGAAATTTTTTCTAAGTGCTGATGTTCTACAGAAATTGCAGACTGTACCTTTAAAGCCATTTGTTGGAATCCTGGCAAAAACCAATGCAGATAAAACAAATATTATAAAATAAATAAATAATAAATATTATAAACAAATATAAAATAAATATTGTTTGTATTTCGGCTGCTCTTTCTTTGGGGGTCGCCACACAGAACTATCTCACATTTGGGCGGCCGTGGCGTAGTGGTAATGGCAGTCGTCCCCCGATCGGAAGGTTGGAGGTTCGAATCCTGGTCCCCCACACCATGTGTTATGTCCCTGGGCAAGACACTTAACCCCGAGTTGCTCCCGGTAGGACTGGATGGCGACTTGCATGGCAGTCTGCCGCTACCGGTGTATGAATGTGTGTATGAATGGGTGGATGGTTGGTATTGTAAAGCGCTTTGGGGCCCCTCATAGGGGGCTGGAAAGTGCTATATAAATAAGCTCCATTTACCATCTCACATGAAGACTTTGCAATCGTTTTTACGCTGGATGTCCTTCCTGACTCAACCACAGCCCACTGAGCTACCACATCCCTCTGTGTGGAGCAGAGAGATGCCATCTAGGGCACCCGGGAGAGCAGATGTCAAGGGCCTTGCTCAAGGGCCCAGATTGGGGCAAATGAGATTGATGTTGACGGTACAGGGAGTTGAATCTGTTGATCACAGGCCCACCTTCTCTAACCTCTGCGCCACCACTCCCCAACATATAGTCACGTTTCACATGTTGTGTTTCTGATTTGACCTGTCGAGGCGTCAGGGGCTGATTAGAGCTCTAATTTGGGCTTAGCAGCTGATCTGTCCCGTTTGTGACGGTGCCGGTTCCGGTCCGTGTAAACCAAGACGGCTGCCCTTCAAGGACAACGGAGCCTTATATAAAGAGGGCGACTGATTAGTTGCTGCAGGGTGACGATCCGGCTGCGGGCTGTGCAGAACCTTTGTTAAAACCTAAGTGTTTTTCTGTCAGAGCTTCAGATCCTGCTCGGTGAGTAGAGCTTCGAGTTTGAAGCCTCTGACGAGACGCTGAAGGAGACGCTTTTCTTTTAGGAGGAGAAATCATGAGCGCTGACGGGGAGATGATGGTTTTCGGGCCTGCGGCCCAGTACCTACGTAAGTCTGAGAGGGAGCGAACCGAGGCCCAGAACCGCCCGTTTGACAGCAAGACGGCGTGCTTCGCGAGCGACGAGAAGGAGTTGTACGTGAAGGCTGAGGTCCAGGACAGGGCGGACGGGAAGGTCACGGTGAAGACCGCCGACGACAGAGTGAGTCCCGTATTTGTGTTAGACATCCTTCGCCTCCTTCTGGAGGAAACTTCAGAGAATAAAACTCCTGGGGTGTTTGTGGAGAACCAAAGCTTCAGCTGGAGTCCAGCGTCGCTGCGAAGCCTCTCAGAGCAGTAAACGGTCAGAAGTGACTCTGGGAACCGTTTGATTCCCAAACCGTCCAACCACCGAGCGGCTCGTTGAGGGAATAAGGAAGCGTTCGCATTATGTGATCCATTTGTCTTCCGTACTTTTCTCAGCATCTTCATCGTCCCAGTCTTCAAGCTATTTCAATAAATCACAAAGCAAAAGGTTCGGCTCTTTCACGACAATCCTGCTGTGACTTTTGGTTTTGGTGCAACTTTTTGAAATATTTAGACTTTTCTGACTTTTTTTTTTTTTGGTCTCACAGAAAATGAACTGAGCTCATTTTCCATCCTTGGATCTTTAGATGTGTTTACAACCTTTTACTGCTCTTTTCACATTTTGTTCTGCTTCAGCTTCTTTCAGCTTCCTTCTGTAAATTTTAACCTTTTCAGCTACTTTCAGTTCATTTCAGCTGTTTTGCGCTCCTTTCCGATTCTTTCTACAATATTTTTGTACTTCTAACTTTTTCTTGCAAATTTCAGCCCGTTATGCTCCTTTCAGTTTATTTCTGCAAGTTTGAGCTTTTTCTGCAATTTAAGCGACTATTTAGCTGTTTTATGTTAATTTGAGCTTTTTCGGCTAATTCCACATATTTTGCACTCGTTTCAACTTTTTGCAGCCTAATTCAGCAAAAATGTGCTTTCTCCACTTCCTTCTGGCTTCTTTCTGCCTTTTAGCTACTTTTCCGTTGTTTTTTGTTGCTAATTTCAGCTTTTTTTCAGATAATTTCCACATTGTTGTGCTAATTTCTGCTTCTTTCTGTAAGGATTGGCTCCGTCCCCTCCTTACACCCTGTCTGTTCCTCTGTTGTTCTGTCAGCTCAGCGTCACAGGTGTTTGTGTTTATCGTTAATTAAGGCGTGTATATTAGTCAGCAGTTATGTGTGTCTCATTGTCGGGTCATTGTCCCTGTTACCCTGGTGTGTCGTTCCCCAGCTCCTTGGTCTGTGAGTACATCTCGTCTTCCTGTTTGGGTTTAGTGTTTAGTGTTTAGTACTCAGCCACTGTAGAGCGTCCGTATAGTTTTGTAACTGCCTCGTCAGTTGTTTTGTTTTCATCTTATTAAAGTATTTTGGTTTTACTCGTGCCTCTGAAGTCTACCTGTCTGCACCACGGGACTCATCAACCACACACCGCACCACCGTGACAGAATGACCCGACCATTTTGAGTCCCGCGGACAGGTAACATAGACTCACCTAGAGGCTGAAGATGTCTGCTCGGAGGGAGGCTGCAGCCATCAGAGTTGGCGGGTTTCGAACCGAGCCCGCTTGGAGCAGCAACAGGTCCGAACCAGAGCAGCTTCCATCTCCCATGCTGATAGCAGAGCGAGCGAGGGAGCGTCGGGGCGGCTGCTCCGACCGGTTCACCTTCGCTCCTGCACGAGCCATCTCGTTGTGGGATGTGTCCGACGACGGTTCGGATTCGGACCCAGACCCGGGAGGGCTCCTGCCGTTTCCAGTTCCAGAGACACGAGGCCGCAGGAGAAGGCGGCGACCAGCGAAGCCGCGCACTTCCGGTTTTCAGCCTGCTCTCCCCCGTAATCCTCCCACGCTGTCTGTGGAGCCGGCGGGCGTTTCAAAGGGGGAGGGGTACCCACGTCCATGCACTGTGACGTCTCGGGGGAGACGTTCTTTGGAGGGGGGGTATGTGTTCCCTCACACCATGTCTGCAGGAGTCACGGAGACTCCTGCACGCCACACTGCTGACACAGCTGAAGGAAAGCAGTCTGACAGGACTCCTTCACAAAGGGAGCAGCCTGTTCACACTTCGACCACAGGGGTCGCTACTCATGCAGGACTCTCACAGGAAGAGCCTGCAGGACACACTGAAGGAGATCCCACCTCGACCACAGGGGTCGCTGTGGGACGGAGATCTGAGGAGGCCAATCTAATTTTCCAGCAGATAAAACGACTGTTTCATGCTGCTGTCAATAAACCTGACCCTCGTTACAAATATAAGACATACTCCATTATAGTAGACATCATTGTTAACAGTCCCTGTTCTGTGATTGACTCAGGTTTCATTCAGATCCTGACTTTGGCTAAGATGGGGCAGGAGGAGAGTAAAGCCAAGATGGAGGGCGCTGCTCCCAAGGCACCTACAGAGGGTGCTGTTCTGCCTGAAGCACCAGGGGGTGCTGTTCTGCCTGAAGCACCAGGGGGTGCTGTTCTGCCTGAAGCACCAGGGGGTGCTGTTCTGCCTGAAGCACCAGGGGGTGCTGTTCTGCCTGAAGCACCAGGGGGTGCTGTTTTGCCTGAAGCACGAGGGGGTGCTGTTTTGCCTGAAGCACCAGGGGGTGCTGTTTTGCCGATGGCACCAGGGGGTGCTGCTCTGCCGATGGCACCAGGGGGTGCTGCTCTGCCGATGGCACCAGGGGGTGCTGCTCTGCCTGAAGCACCAGGGGGTGCTGCTCTGCCTGAAGCACCAGGGGGTGCTGCTCTGCCTGAAGCACCAGGGGGTGCTGCTCTGCCTGAAGCACCAGGGGGTGCTGCTCTGCCTGAAGCACCAGGGGGTGCTGCACCGCCGTTGGCACCAGGGGGTGCTGCACCGCGGGGTCTCTCGCCGTCTACAGAGGGTCCCGGCGCGACGGACGCCTCCGTCTTTACAGAGGGTTCCTCGCCGTCTCCAGAGGATCTCTCGCCATCTACAGAGGGTCCCGGCGCGACGGACGCCTCCACATCTACAGAGGGTCCCGGCGCGACGGACGCCTCCACATCCATGGAGGGTCCATTCACCGTTGACGCCTCCACCGTTGACGCCTCCACATCCATGGAGGGTCCACTCACCGCAGACGCCTCCACATCCATGGAGGGTCCACTCACCGCAGACGCCTCCACATCCATGGAGGGTCCACTCGTCGCTGACGCCTCCACGTCGATGGAGGGTCATGTATCCAGTTCCAGGGGGTCCTTGGAGGGACCCCCTCACGTCTACTGCTGTCCAGAGGGGTCTCAGGAGAGACCCCCTCACTTCTACTGTCCAGAGGGGTCTCAGGAGAGACCCCCTCACGTCTACTGTCCAGAGGGGTCTCAGGAGAGACTCCCTCACGTATCCTGTCCAGAGGGGTCTCAGGAGAGACCCCCTCACGCCTACTGCTGTCCAGAGGGGTCTCAGGAGAGACCCCCTCACGTATCCTGTCTCGAGGGGTCCTTGGAGGGACCCCCTCACGTCTGTTCAGTGGGGTCTCAGGTGAGAGCCCCTCACGTCTACTGCTGTCCGAAGGGGTCTCAGGAGAGACCCCCTCACGTATCCTGTCTCGAGGGGTCCTTGGAGGGACCCCCTCACGTCTATTGCTGTCCAGAGGGGTCTCAGGAGGTCTACTGCTGTCCAGTCTCCACACTCGAGGTCTCTACGCCTGGAGACGTCTCTACGCTTGGCGCCGCTGCGCCGCATGAGGGGGCTCCTATTCTGGGTGGGCCCTGGAGGGTCCCACCCTCGTCTTCGACCGTCCTGAGGCCTCGTCTTCGACGGAAGCTCCTGCTCGACGGATGGCCCCCGGGACGCCCGCCTGAGGTGTCTCTGCGTTATGGCTTGCCTCATGGTCGTCCACCAGAAGGGGTACTGCGCGATGGACGCTCTCCCGGTCGCCCACCTGAGGGGTCCTTGCCCGGGGTCGACGTCCTGGTCTCGATGTTTGGGCGCTTATTGGTTTCTAGGTTTAGCTTTTTGTGTTTAGCATTTGTCTAGGTTTAGCTTTTTGTGTTTAGCAATTGTCCCAGGCCCTGTTCCTGTCGGTTTTTGGTTTGTTGTCCTTGTGTTTTGCCCGCCGTCCTTGCGGTTCCTCCCTCTGCCCGCCCTGTTTTTTTTTTTGGGGTGTTCTTTTGGGACGCCGGGGGGCGTCTTTGAGGGGGGGGTACTGTAAGGATTGGCTCCGTCCCCTCCTTACACCCTGTCTGTTCCTCTGTTGTTCTGTCAGCTCAGCGTCACAGGTGTTTGTGTTTATCGTTAATTAAGGCGTGTATATTAGTCAGCAGTCATGTGTGTCTCATTGTCGGGTCATTGTCCCTGTTACCCTGGTGTGTCGTTCCCCAGCTCCTTGGTCTGTGAGTACATCTCGTCTTCCTGTTTGGGTTTAGTGTTTAGTGTTTAGTACTCAGCCACTGTAGAGCGTCCGTATAGTTTTGTAACTGCCTCGTCAGTTGTTTTGTTTTCATCTTATTAAAGTATTTTGGTTTTACTCGTGCCTCTGAAGTCTACCTGTCTGCACCACGGGACTCATCAACCACACACCGCACCACCGTGACACTTTCAGCAAATATTCTTTCTGCTTTCTTTTGCTAATTTAAGCTTGTTCTGCCTTTTCAGCTTTTTGTTTTAGCGTTTTTAGCTATTTTCAGATAAATTCACATTTCGTGGTAGTTTTAGCTACTTTCAGCCCAATCGACTTCTTAATGATAATTTGTGCTTGTTGTGCTCTTTATAGCTTTATTCTGCTAATTTAAGCTTTTTCTGCCATTCCAGCTACTATTTAGCTGTTTTTATGCTAAACTTAGCTTTTCCAGCTAATTCTACATTTTTAAACTAATTTCAGCTCTTTCACTTCCTTTTGGTAGCTTAAGCTTCTTTCTGTCTTTTCAGCTATTTTTGCTAATTTCTTCTTATTTAAACATAATTCAGCAAATGTTTATTTATATACGGTATGTTTGTGTTTGAAAAATGGAGTCCTTGTACAACTTTTTCTAAAGCCATTTTAGAACAAGGACTAAAGTTAATGTGATTTGGCCCAGTATCAGTATAAATAGTAATACTGTAGTAAAGGCTGTGGTAGCTGGTCAGTGCCGTGGCCTTGTAGTCCCAAGGTTGCAGGTTCAAGCCCAGTTGCGTCAGGAAGGGCATTTGGCGTGAAACAAATTGCCAAATATTTCTTGCGAGTTTGCTTACTGTGGTGACCCCTGAAGAAAGGAGCAGCTGAAAGAAACTTACAATCTGTAAAAATGGTAAATTCATAATGTGGTTATTTAAACTTGCTTGAACCATGATTCCTGAGTAAAATCAAGCCCTAAACATTATACAACTGCCATTTTCTCATGATTTTACTTTTATTGTTCTTTTTTTAACCTGCTGCATCCCACTTTTTTTTTTAACCAAAGCTGCACTGATGCCTCAAGAATAAAAAAAAAAGCATATTTTTAAAAAGCAAGACAGTGAGCAAAATATTTTCAATCCAGACCGAAAATCATATGAAATGGTAACCTCAAAAAATACTGCTACAGCTTGGGAGATAATCATCATCTTCCAGTTAAAAAAGTGTTGCAGGTCGTTTTTCACGATCATCACATTGTGCACTACAGTATTCTGGGATCTTGCTTTACAAAAAGTAGACCTCCTCGAATGCTAAAGTACGGTATATTTGCTTTCTTCTGCTAAGTTAGGCTTGTTCTTCCATTTCAGCATGTTTTTAGCTAATTTCAGCTGTTTTCAGTAAGTTCTTCAGCAGTAAGCATTCACACTACTGTATATTTTTGCAGGAAATGCCATTTCTCTAGTTTAGTTCATGCAGACGTCTGGACGTTTATTTTACAGACTCTGACCATCAGGGAGGACCAGGTGTTTCCAATGAACCCCCCCAAGTTCGATAAGATCGAAGACATGGTGATGATGACGCACCTCCACGAGCCTGCGGTGCTGTTCAACCTGAAGGAGCGATACGCAGCATGGATGATCTACGTGAGTCTAACAGGAGGACGTCTCAGGGTGGGGCCAGAAATTCATAATACGTAATTTAAGAAGTTAAAAACTGGGAAGAGGCTAAAAACAGGAAATTACATAAACGTGTTACAAAGAAAATCCACCTTAAGTGGCTTAGTGGAGAAAAGCTGCTTCAGATCGTGCTTAATTTAGGGGGAATTATTAAAAAAGGTAAACATCTACGTGAATGACCAGCGGGAGTTTCTGGACATGCACTGACATATTGACACATGACATATTTATCTAATGTTGTGATTAGTCTGATTATTGATGATGATTGTATTATTGAAGGAAAACTAAACTAGACGCATCGTTAGACTTAATGAAATGATAGAGCAGCACGGTGGATTAGTGGGTAGATCTGCCGCCTCTCAGCAAGAAGGCTTCCGGTTCAACTCCAGTTTCCTCCCACAGACCAAAAACATGCATGTTAGGCTGACTGGTAACTCTAAATTGTCCCTAGGTGAGAGAGAGAGTGAATGGTTGTTTGTCCCGTTCCCTGTGATGGACTGGAGACCTGTCCCATGTGCCCCGTCTCTCTCACAGTGATATCTGGATATGGACACCAGTGACCCACGTGACCTGAAAAGGAAGAAGCGGGTTAAGATGATGGTTGGATGGATGAATGGATGGATGGATGCATGATGAAATGATACTCGGAGCACTTTCTGTCGTTGCTTTCCTTATTGTTTAGTTGAACCCTCCTGCTGCTCTTGGGTCAAAGTGGTCCACAAGGCTGAAGCCTGGTGTCCATTGGAAGAATCTGTCCACTCTTTGATCTCGATCAACAAACAAACAAAAACAATGAACAAATAAACTTTACTGAAGCAGCAGAACTCTTCTGTTGATGTGAACATGTGAGCTCTGTGAGCGTTTCTGTCATTAGTCGTCATTTTGACTAGAATTCTAGTTTTTTTTAATAAATAATGGAACTTTGTGATAAATCCTGCAACATCTTCAGAGTGGTGAAAGGCTGCAAGAAGACACATTTACTAAATGCTAAAGGAATTGAACTTTACTTCTTTCTCCATGCAGCTCCTTCCAGCAGATTCCGGCTCTTTGAACAGAACTGCTGTGATTTAGCAGCTGAATGGCGAGTCTGACTTGAAACAGCAACTGTTAAAAACATGATTTGTTTCACGGTTTGACGAGACTCTGACCCAACACCGCAGGCTGACGATGAGCTGGGATGAAAAGGATTAAAAATAAAGGATTTACAGTTCAGTCCAGGGAGTTGGACGAGAATCTCCGACTGATTGTCAAACCTCAGACTCAGGAGCAGCAGTGAGGCTTCTGTCCTGGAGCAGTGGACCAGAGCTTCAGCCTTACTGAGTTGCTAACCCCGGCTTTACACTGCACGCGGCTCCGCCCCGCTCCGGTCCGCAGGTCGCAGCTGAGCGAGTCCAAAGCCCACTGCCTCCGCTCCACTCAGGTCCGCCTGGATGCGCCGCTCCGAGACACGTGCGAGATCGCGCGATAAATCAAGTGAAGTCAGAACAAAACAATTCATTCGGTGGAAGAAGGAGAACAACTGTAGAGAGACTGCTGCCTTGATCTTCTCTCGTAAATAAGCTACATGGTTTGAGCAACAGGAAGTGATGTTTACATTTCAGAATAAAATACGTTTTTATTTATTTATTTCTTGTATTGCGTTTGTAGGCGTAGTCATAGTCATAAATATAATAGTTTAGTCATAGAATAGTCATAAATGATAGTTTGACAGCATTTTTGTACAAATAAATCCGTATAGAGCTAGGATTAGTCCGCCCGTGGTGATTTTATTTTGTAAATACGGAAGTTGTGCTCGTTCCTTTTCCTGTTGGTGCGACGTAATCTTCAAAAGTTGACTCCGGCACAGCTCCGTCATCCGGCAGAAATAGAAAAATTTCTAATTTTGACGGACTGCCGTCCGCTCTCCGCAGCTCGCCGCCGCCGTGCGGAGCCAGTGTAAATTCTGTCATTGATTATAATGGGTGCGTATTTGCTGCGGAGGTCGGACCGGAGCGGGGCGGAGCCGTAACGCATGTGGTGTAATTCCGGGGTTAGGGGTCATGGGAGTTTGCCTTTTTCAGTCTACATGTGTTTGTGGACCTGGAGAAGGTTCATGCTCATGTTCCCCCAGGCGTTTTGTGGGGAAAGGGCCAGCGAGAGTATGAGGTGCCTGGGTTACTGCTATTTGGTCCCTGTAGAAG
>JBBPBX010035499.1:0-27736 GCA_038048925.1 Garcialebias charrua
GGGGGGTCAGACAACTTGTCTCCTGTCTATTGTTAATCATTTGTAAAATTCCAACAAGTACTAAATAACAGCTCAACAATTTCCAGCAGCCAAGCTGAGAGATTCAGATTTGGATATTTAAACAAAACAAGCACAATTTCACCGCATTGAAAAGCAGCAAATTCTTATGTATGAAACGCAGAAAGGAAACACGATGTTTGGCATTCTGGTTTGAAAATAGATTCAAAAGATGAATTATTTATCATTATTTGCAGACCCCCCACCCCCACCCCCAAAACATGCTGTCAGACACGAGCTGTGTTCTTCTGCAGAAAGCAACAGCTTGAAAATACACTACAAAGTCTGAAGTGAGCTTCTCCACAGGTCCAATAAATAATTCATCAAATGCCCTTTAAAATATTGTAAGTAATAAGTGAAGAAATATGCTAAATGGTTGTTCTTAGGTAATTTAGTTTAATAATTTAAAAGGATTATCAATATGGGATTAAGAAATAAGTTACCTGGCAGTGTTTTTCTTTTCTTTGAAAAAGATAAATTGGAAATATTTATGAAGTAAAAAATAAACATGTTCACACTCTCACACATGTAATCCAGATCTACTTTAGTCGACAGAATGATTAATAATTTAAGCTACATTTTTACTTAAAAAATAAACAAATTATTTCTCTACAATACATATCGACAAGGTAAATACTACCACAAGAACTAAATGTCTTATTTCACTAAAAATGGATTGCGTGGAAGGGGTTAGAAAACGGTCACAGAAAACAAGGTTGTCACTTCAGCAAAAATATTACCGGTAGTTCCTGTTTGTAAACATTGGACTGGAGAAGACGGAGTTGTAGATATCTGCTCAATTCTAAAGTGACTTGGTTCATAAATGCAGTACAGGTAGTCCTCGACTTACAACGGAGTTCCGTTCCTACGGCGCGTCGTAGGTCGAAAATCGTCGTAAGTCGGAAAACACATACATACTGGCCGCCACCTATACACGTACATGTACGGTACTGTACAGTTACCAAGCACTTCGCCTATCCTAACACAGTACCCTACATAATTATCAAAAAACACATACAGTACATTTGGAGCCATAATGAAGGAAAAAACCTCAACGCATGGCTCTGGCTCTGGAACCAGTTTCCTTGAGAGGGGTTGGACACTCTTCTACTCTGGAGTTGCCCCTGGTGAGAGGCGCCGAGCAGGAGTGGGCATACTTGTTGCCCCCCATCTTGGTGCCTGTACGTTGGGGTTCACCCCGGTGAACGAGAGGGTAGCCTCCCTTCGCCTACGTGTGGGGGGACGGGCTCTGACTGTTGTTTGTGCCTATGCGCCAAACGGCAGCGCAGATTACCCACCCTTTTTGGAGTCCTTGGAGGGGGTATTGGAGAGTGCGCCTCCTGGGGACTCCCTTGTTCTGCTGGGGGACTTCAACGCTCACGTGGGCAATGACAGTGAGACCTGGAGGGGTGTGGTTGGGAGGAACGGCCCCCCTGATCTGAACCCGAGTGGTGTTTTGTTGTTGGACTTCTGTGCTCGTCATGGATTGTCCATAACGAACACCATGTTCAGGCATAAGGGTGTACATATGTGCTCTTGGCACCAGGACACCCTAGGTCGCAGTTCGATGATCGACTTTGTTGTCGTCTCATCTGATCTGCGGCCGCATGTCCTGGACACTCGGGTGAAGAGAGGGGCGGAGCTGTCAACTGACCACTACCTGGTGGTGAGTTGGCTCCGATGGTGGGGGAGGATGCCGGTCAGACCTGGCAGACCCAAACGTATTGTGAGGGTCTGCTGGGAACGTCTGGCAGAGTCTCCCGTAAGACGGAGCTTTAACTCCCACCTCCGGGAGAGCTTTGAACACGTTCCGAGGGAGGCGGGGGACATTGAGTCCGAGTGGGCCATGTTCCGCGCCTCTATTGTCGAGGCAGCTTATCAGAGTTGTGGCCGCAAGGTTGTTGGTGCCTGTCGTGGTGGCAACCCTCGAACCCGGTGGTGGACACCGGCGGTGAGGGATGCTGTCAGGCTGAAGAAGGAGTCCTATTGGGCCTTTTTGGCCTGTGGGACCCCGGAAGCAGCAGATAGGTACCGACAGTCCAAGCGGCATGCGGCTCGGGTGGTTGCTGAGGCAAAAACTCGGGCGTGGGAGGAGTTCGGAGAGGCCATGGAGAATGACTTCCGTACGGCTTCGAGGCGATTCTGGTCCACCATCCGGCGTCTCAGGGGGGGAAAGCGGTACGCGACCAACACCATTTATGGTGGGGATGGCGTGCTGTTGACCTCAACTCGGGATGTTGTGAGTCGGTGGGCGGAGTACTTCGAAGACCTCCTCAATCCTACTGGCACGTCTTCCACTGAGGAAGCGGAGCCTGGGGACTTTGGGTCGGGCTCTCCAATCTCTGGAGCTGAGGTCACCGAGGTGGTTAAAAAGCTCCGCGGTGGCAGGGCTCCGGGGGTGGATGAGATTCGCCCTGAGTTCCTTAGGGCTCTGGATGTTGTGGGGTTGTGTTGGCTTACGCGACTCTGCAATATCGCGTGGACATCGGGGGCAGTTCCCTTGGATTGGCAGACTGGGGTGGTGGTTCCCCTATTCAAAAAGGGGGACCGTAGGGTGTGTTCCAACTATAGGGGGATCACACTCTTAAGCCTCCCTGGTAAGGTCTATTCAGGGGTTCTGGAGAGGAGGGTCCGTCGGATAGTCGAACCTCGGATTCAGGAGGAGCAGTGTGGTTTTCGTGCTGGTCGTGGAACACTGGACCAGCTCTACACCCTCAGCAGGGTCCTGGAGGGCGCGTGGGAGTTTGCCCAACCAGTTTACATGTGCTTTGTGGACTTGGAAAAGGCATTCGACCGCGTCCCTCGGGGGGTTCTGTGGGGGGTACTCCGGGAGTATGGGGTACCAGGCCCATTGATATGGGCTGTTAGGTCCCTGTACGACCGGTGTCAGAGCTTGGTCCGCATTGCCGGCAGTAAGTCAGGCTCGTTTCCAGTGAGAGTTGGACTCCGCCAAGGTTGCCCTTTGTCACCGATTCTGTTCATAACTTTTATGGACAGAATTTCTAGGCGCAGCCAAGGTGTTGAGAGGATCCGTTTTGGTGGCCTTAGAATCGCTTCTCTGTTTTTTGCAGATGATGTGGTCCTATTGGCTTCATCAGATCGTGATCTACAGCTTTCGCTGGAGCGGTTTGCAGCCGAGTGTGATGCGGCCGGGATGAGGATCAGTTCCTCCAAATCCGAGGCCATGGTCTTGAGCCGGAAAAGGGTAGCATGCCCTCTCCGGGTCGGGGAGGAGGTCCTGCCCCAAGTGGAGGAGTTTAAGTATCTCGGGGTCTTGTTCACGAATGAGGGAAAACTGGAGCGTGAGATCGATAGGCGGATAGGTGCAGCGTCCGCAGTGAAGCGGGCGCTGTACCGGTCTGTCGTGGTGAAGAGAGAGCTGAGTCGAAAGGCAAAGCTCTCAATTTACCGATCGATCTACGTTCCCACCCTCATCTATGGTCATGAGCTTTGGGTTGTGACCGAAAGAACGAGATCTCGGATACAAGCGGCTGAAATGAGTTTTCTCCGCAGGGTGTCTGGACTCTCCCTTAGAGATAGGGTGAGAAGCTCAGTCATCCGGGAGGGACTCGGAGTAGAGCCGCTGCTTCTCCACATCGAGAGGAGCCAGTTGAGGTGGCTCGGGCATCTGGTTAGGATGCCTCCTGGACGCCTCCCTGGTGAGGTGTTCCGGGCATGTCCCACCGGGAGGAGGCCCAGAGGAAGACCCAGGACACGCTGGAGGGACTATGTTTCTCGGCTGGCCTGGGAACGCCTTGGGATTCCCCCAGAGGAGCTGCTCCATGTGGCTGGGGAGAGGGAAGTCTGGGCCTCCCTACTTAAGCTGCTACCCCCGCGACCCGACCCCGGATAAGCGGACGAAAATGGATGGATGGATGGATGGATGGATGGATGAAGGAAAAAAGAGTTAAAGTTGCAGTCTGCAGTTCAGTAGTGCAGTCTGTAAGTTGTCTAAAAATATATTTTTAACATATTTCTTCACTCTGTCACTATCTCCTGACAGACTGATGTTAGACAAAGTAATCTCTGAAAAAAACTATAGTCCCCTTGCTTCTCCAGGTGGTAAATAAGAATTTCTAAAAAGCCACAGTGACCCGCCGTTAACCAGCCAATAAAAACAGAGCTTCTCACTTCTCACGCTCCTAACCCACGCCCCCCCCTGTCCCAGCCCGCAGCGGCCGCGCAGGTTCTCGTTGAAATAATTGCAAAGCGATGCAAAACTGTTTTGTATGTGACACAAATGTATTAAATTCCCCTTCTTCATCCCTGATCTGGACTTTTCTTTTGTTTTTTTGCCAAAAGTCAAGTGATCGCTTCCTCCTCCGCTGAGTCATGACAGAAACATTGAGGAAATGAATGAATTTGTCACGAGCGAATTATACTCATGTCCAACGTGGCTGCGCGCGGCTCTGCAGATTTCCTGGTGTTCTGGTGTGCTGGACCAGCGCTCCCTGTTTTTATTTTATTTTTTAGAAATATAATCACAGAACTTCGCAGCTGCTGACAGGACATGCAGTGTAGGCGGAGCATTCGGAAGCAGAGCTGAATTTCACCGAGACCAAGAGGGAGCAGAGCCATATATGGCTCTGAGTGGGGAGGGACCAGAATGCTTTCCCAGATGAAAATTTTCCTAAGTGCTGCGTTCTACAAAAAACTGCAGAGTGCAGCTTTAAATTCTTACTGGTAGCTAGTGAAGCCTTCCTCCGCCTGTTAGCATGTTAGCTCGTGCACCTCCAAGCTCTGCAGCTTCCTGCAGCTTCATGCGGTCCAAACTGTTTACAGTAAGGCTTGTTAGCTCCATACATTTGGAGCCACAATGAAGGGAAAAAGAGTTAATAACATACTGGGAGCTGGTGAAGCCTTTCCTCCGTGTTTTAGCATGTTAGCTCGGTGTCCCAGCAACATCCGAGGCTGCGAAGCCTTTCCTCCGCGTTTTAGCATGTTGGCTCGGTGTCCCAGCAACATCTGAGGCTGCCAGGCGGAGCATCGAAGCGAGCTCCCTGCCGCAACAGGACTCTCCGCCGCCCGTCGGCTCCGTGTCCCCGATGGGGCTGGCTGATGGTAGGGACAGGAGCGGCGGGATGGTTACCGGATCCCGCGGTGAGCTGGTGGTGTCGGCTGACGTGGTGGGATGTGGCAGAT
Organism: Garcialebias charrua; assembly: GCA_038048925.1. Classification (NCBI taxonomy): domain Eukaryota; kingdom Metazoa; phylum Chordata; class Actinopteri; order Cyprinodontiformes; family Rivulidae; genus Garcialebias; species Garcialebias charrua. The sequence continues at coordinate 5,200 of JBBPBX010035499.1, forward strand.
CGATCGGCGGCTGCTGCTCCGGGCCTGAGACGTCCACAGAGTTCACCGAGCGTTTTCAGCTCATTTATCCGAGCGCAGCAACCTCTGAGCGGACACACAGTCCTTCCAAAGCCGGCTGTAGAAGCCGGAGCTAACCGAAGCTAACCCAAAACTTCCAGAAACTGACGGAAACTGCGTAAATCAGCTTCAAAATAATAATAATAATAATAATAATAATAATAATAATACTTTATTTATAAAGCCATTTAGAACAACCACAGCTGCAACAAAGTGCTGTACACATAAAATCAAGAACATTTAAACACATAAAATAAGATTTTTCAAATTATTATTATTTTTTTATGAGATGCGTGACGTAACCCCGAAACGTCGTAAGTCGAGGCCGTCGTAAGATACAGACTACCTGTATATAAAAGTAAATGCAGCCACTTCAGCTTCTCTTAGTAAATGCAAGTAAAACTAGAGAAATTGCATTTCCTGTGAAGATGCAGAGTCAATGCTTATTGCAGAAAAACTTGCTCAAAAACTGCTGAAATTAGCTGGAAAAACATGCTGAATTGTAGCTGAAATTAAAAAAACAAGCCTAAATTAGCAGAAGAAAGCAGAATTTTTTTAGCTGAATGAGGTTTAAATAAGTAGAAATTAGCACAAAATTAAGAAATAGCTGAAAAAAGCTTAAATTCGCAAATATATGTGTGTGTGTGTGTTTGCGTGTGTGTGCGCGTGTGTGTGTGTGTGTGTGTGTGTGTGTGTGTGTGAGAGAGAGTGAAAAGTAGCTGAAAAGGCAGAAAGAAACTGAGCCTACCAGAAGGAAGTGGAAAGAGCTGAAATGAGCTCAAAGAATGTGAAATTAGTTGAAAAAAGTAAAATTAGCATACAACAGCTAAACAATAGTTGAAATAGCAGAAAAAAGCTGAAAGGAGCGTAACAAGCTGAAATTAACCAAAATAAGTTATTTAGGCTGAAAGAGGCTGGAAAAAAAAGATGAAAAGTAGCTAAAATTGCAGCAAGAATCTTAAATCACCAGAGGGAAGTGGAAAGAGAGCACATTTTTGCTGAATTAGGCTGTAAAAAGTTGAAATGAGTGTTGAAAAGCTAAAATTAGCATAAAGAGCTAAATAGTAGCTGAAACTTGCAGAAATAAGCTGAAAGATGCATAACAAGCTGAAATGAGCAGAAAGAAGTTAGAAGAAACATAAAAGTATTGGATTTAGCAGAAATATCCTGAAAGGAACACAAAACAGCTGAAAAAGCAGCTGAAATTAGTTGAAAGTAGGAAAAAAAGGTAAATTTGCACATGGAAACTGAAAGAAGCTGAACCAGAACAAAATGTGAAAGGAGCAGTAAGAGGTTGTAAACAGATTTAAAGATTTGAAGGATGCAAAATGAGCTTACCGGTAATTCATTTTCCGTGAGTAAACAAGTGGCAGATAAGACTAAATATTTCTAAAAGCTAAAGTTGCACCAATACCAAAAGTGATAGCACCCTTCTCCTGAACGAGCTGAACATTTGTTGAAATGGCACAAAAAATTGAGGAACGAGAAAGATGCAGATAAACGTAGGGAAGCAAAACTGGATCACCATTGTGTGAATGCTTCATAAACATTCACACAATAATTTTTTGTAGTTCTAGCATTAAAAAGTAGCTCTAAACAAGGTGACTTGCAAACCATCAGACAAATTATATGAAATGTCTAACTCGGTCTAATGAGATATGTGTATTTGCTAATTAATATACGGTAAACAAGAAATTGCTTGTGAACAAACTCATATACAGTACTTGTTTGGCTTGTGAGTGCAGCTTTAATTTGACTTCCCGTGTTTTGTCTTGTTGCTGTTAAATGAAACTGTAAACTTCAAGTAACAGCGTCCTGTTTTAATTACTTAACAAAAAGTCAGCTTCATGTTTTTCCTTGGACTCTAGTTGAAGTCTTTGCCTGTTAACACAACCTGCCACCCCCCATTGTTTCCGTTAGTGAAGGGTGATGGGGAGGTAGTTAGGGGTGGGCGATACAGTATTGCCAAAAAATGATATCACAATATATTTTTTGAAACACCCCGATAACGATATCACAGACGATATTTCGCATTTTCTCCTTTTATTGAATCAACCAAACAAATGTGTAATTTCAAAATGACTTTTCATAAACAGTCACCAGAATACAAAAAAAATTCATATTTAACAAGCAAAATAAATAAATATATATAAAAAAAATTGGCTGACAGTTTGAATCAGCTACCAAGTGCAAAAAGAATACCTTAACATATTTTTTTTTGTAAACTTCAAGTATGTTAACAATTCTTGATCTGTTTGTAGAACAATATCTTTGAAGAAATAGTTTTATCCACATCTTTTAAACAGGAAGAATGTGCAGTTAAGAGAGATAGTAAAACAAAAAGCACATTTTCTTTAGAATTAAGAAGAACTGTTTCAGTTATTAGCATTACTTACATTGGTCATGCTATTTGTGCAAAAAGCTTCTTAAAATAAATTAGGGATGGTTGCAAAACTAAGGATTATGATTTAGAATATAACCAGCATCAACAATGCCGTGTTGTTGGACTAGCTTTTTTTTTTTTCCTGAAGTCCCCGCCACTTCCGAAGTTTCTCTCAACTGCATACAGTTTTCGTAGTGCGCAGGATGTTTGTGCTTTAAATGGCTAAACAAATTCGACGTGTTTCCTCCCTTACCCGAAACAACATGCTTGCATGACTTGCAGAATATGGTCGTCTGATTCACATCTTCTTTTTTATAACCGAAGTATTTCCAAACAACAGAAGTTGCTCCTTTTTTAGGAATTAAATCGGGAGGTGGTTCCGAAACACTCTTGTGGTCTTCCATGCTTGCTCGCGCCCGCAATGCTTCACATGGCTCACCCCAAAATTACACCACACGCGTTGCGGTTCCGCCCCGCTCCGGTCCGACCTCCGCAGCAAATACGCACCCATTATAATCAACGACAGAATTTACACTGGCTCCGCACGGCGGCGGCGAGCTGCGGAGAGCGGACGGCAGTCCGTCAAAATTAGAAATTTTTCTATTTCTGCCGGACGCCGGAGCTGTGCCGGAGTCAACTTTTGAAGATTACGTCGCACCAACAGGAAAAGGAACGAGCACAACTTCCGTATTTACAAAATAAAATCACCACGGGCGGACTAATCCTAGCTTTATACGGATTTATTTGTACAAAAATGCTGTCAAACTATCATTTATGACTATTCTATGACTAAACTATTATATTTATGACTATGACTACGCCTACAAACGCAATACAAGAAATAAATAAATAAAAAAGTATTTTATTCTGAAATGTAAACATCACTTCCTGTTGCTCAAACCATGTAGCTCATTTACGAGAGAAGATCAAGGCAGCAGTCTCTCTACAGTTGTTCTCCTTCTTCCACCGAATGAATTGTTTTGTTCTGACTTACTTATTTATCACTTGATTTATCGCGCGATCTCGCACGTGTCTCGGAGCGGCGCATCCAGGCGGACCTGAGCGGAGCGGAGGCAGTGGGCTTTGGACTCGCTCAGCTGCGACCTGCGGACCGGAGCGGGGCGGAGCCGCGTGTGGTGTAATTTTGGGGTCAGTGCTGCGCAGGTTAGACGCAGTCAAATGACGTCATCATAGGATGCCACAATATAATTTTTTTCACCGGTGTCAAAAAAATCCACCGGTATTATCGTAAACGAGACGATATGGCCCACTCCTAGAGGTAGTAACTAGCAAACCATAAACCACTTTGCTCCTCAGCTACACCCGCGGGGACTACAAATACGACTGTTGTTGGCCACTCGAACTTCTTAAGCAGAGGGACAGATGTGGAGCTGAGCACCGCTGAGCAGTAATTCTAACATAATGATGTGTGAAGGAAGGGAACAAGAGGGAGGACAAGAAATGGTGAGACAATAAAAGACTGAGATGGGGAGTTGTGTTCCCAGGAGAGCTAACAGGTATTACAGCTTCACAAACTCCATCAAAGAAATACTTTAGAGGTCTTTCTGACACGGAACAGAGCTGCCTGACATTTTGATAATTTGAACTATTTTGGAGCAGACTTTGTGTGAAAAGGTGTTATGGTTGCAACATCACCTAACCAACAGGGCTTACAATAAAATATAAACTCAACACTTTTTTGTTTTTGCTCCCATTATTCATGAGCATAACTCAAAGATCTATTCATATGTACACAACTGGCCTTTTTCTCTAATATTGTTCGTTAATTTGTGTAAAGCTGTGTTAGTACTTCTCATTTGCAGAGACAATCCATCCACCTAACAGGTGCATATCAAGATGCTGATTGGACAGCATGGTTATTGCGCAGGTGTACCTTAGGATGACTACAATTAAAGGCCACTTTAAAATATGCAGTTTTATCAAACAGCACAATGCCACAATGTTGCAAGTTTTGAGGATGCATGCAGTCTTTTATCTCTCACATTAAAACATTACTAGAATCGCCTTCTTTTACCTGCGTAATATCAATAAAATTAGGAACATCTCATCCAAAAATGATGCAGAAAAACTGGTTCATGCATTTGTGACATCTTGACTAGACTATTTCAGTGGTTTATGTGTGTCCAAATACTTCTTTAAAAAGTCTTCAGTTGATCCAAAATGCTGCTGCCAGAGTCTTAACTGGAGTTAGTGGGAGAGATCATATCTCTCCAGTTTTAGTTTCTCTCCATTGGCTCCCTGTCAAATTCAGAATTTAATTCAAAATGTTACTTCTAACCTACAAAGCTCTCAACAACCTAGCTCCATCTTATATTACAGATCTTATTGTTCCATATTTTCCTAAAAGAGCACTTCACTCTCAGACTGCAGGTTTACTCGTGGTTCCTAGAGTTTCCAAAAGCAGAATGGGAGGAAGATCTTTCAGTTTTCAGGCTCCTCTCTTGTGGAACCAACTTCCAGTTTCTGTCCATGATGCCGACACATTGTCCAGTTTTAAGACTGGGCTTGAAACTCAGTTAGGGTTGGCTTGTCATATCTTAAGCTTAGACTACTAGAGGACAAATTGATCTCATTTCCTTAAATTAATTGTTAAAATTGAATAGTTTTAATTTGATACTATCTTCTCTTAACATGCGATTCTTGACATACCATTGTGTATCTGTTCCTACCAAACCCAGCCGTTAGAAGCAGATGGACGCTTGTCCTGAGCCTGGTTCTGCTAAAGGTTTCTTTCTCATGAGGCAGTTTTTCTTTCCACTGTTGCCTTCATATTTGCTCAAGATGAGAGTTCTGCGATGGAGTTAAATTCAAAACAGTCTGCTCCTCAGTTACATACAGATAGTCCTCGACTTATGTCACGCATCTCATAAAAAATGAAAAAGTAAAGTACTGTACAGTTACCAAGCACTTAGCCTATCCTAACACAGTTTTTAAAGATGAAGGAGTGAGTTGAATTGTCTCCCTCCTCCCTAGCAGGCTCCATTCACATAAAGGGAGCTATCTCCCTTTATGTGAAAGGGAGACAATTCAACTCACTCCTTCATTTTTAAAAACTGTGTTAGGATAGGCTAAGTGCTTGGTAACTGTACAGTACTGTACATTTATTTTTTATTTTTGTATGTGATCCGACTTACGTTAATTTCGTGTTACGAACGGCCCTTAGGTCCGGAACTCATTCGTAAGTCGAGGACTACCTGTAGTATTAAAATATTTTTACATGAATGTTTTGGTAAACTCATAATTTTTATATATGAATGTTTCTGTTCAGTGCCCTGAGATTACTTCTGTTGTGACTTGGTGCTTCATAAATAAACTAAATTGAATTGAATACACAGGGCTTTTGTCAGACAGTCATTATAATCTAACTGTTTTTTATTTTTTTTAATTAAAAACCTATCACTGAATGCAATAGTTTTCAAACTGTGGGAAAGAGGTGGGCGAAACCTGTCCATGGGGGGCACAATGTCAATTAATGTGTTTTTAGTTTTAATTTTCCTCAGGCAGAGACCTATTTAAGAGATGCACAAAACAAACGACAAATCTTTCCATTATTATATTTGCAAATTTTGTCTTTGAGAGAATGTAAGTTAGGGAAATAGAGAAGTTTTCTAAATTAGATGGTTTAAAGTGAGGATCCCTGTTAACTCATGTTTAAAAGAAAACAAAAATAAGGGAGATGTCTGTCCCACATTTAATGCTATATCCTCCTTAAGTCCTTAATCCTTGAGTCAATCCAGCTGAGGTGAGCTCTCCTCCATGCCTCAGTGCTCGCTTTGTTTCTAAAAGCTCGTGTTGCTTCAGTACGGGTGTTGTGCTGGGCAGACAACTTTTCATTTTCTTTCTCCCAATGGGGCAGGCCAATCAAAAAGGTTTGAGAACTAAAGCCTTAAAGAAATGAATATTGGCAACTGATGATCATCTTATTTTGAAAATTGACAGTTAATATTGTGAGATTTCTCTCAATTTGTTAGCTCATGAAATGTGTGTTTGGAATGACGCCAAATCTTTTGCTCAAGATCTGTAAAATTGATTGACTGAATTACAGTCATTATGTGATTTAAGTGGTTGCCAGAAATTGGAATCTAACTCCATCCATCCATCCATCCATCCATCCATCTTCTTCCGCTTATCCGGGGTCGGGTCGCGGGGGTAGCAGCCTAAGTAGGGAGGCCCAGACTTCCCTCTCCCCAGCCACTTGGAGCAGCTCCTCCGGGGGAATCCCAAGGCGTTCCCAGGCCAGCCGAGAAACATAGTCCCTCCAGCGCGTCCTGGGTCTTCCTCTGGGTCTCCTCCCGGTGGGACATGCCCGGAACACCTCACCAGGGAGGCGTCCAGGAGGCATCCTAACCAGATGCCCGAGCCACCTCAACTGGCTCCTCTCGATGTGGAGAAGCAGCGGCTCTACTCCGAGTCCCTCCCGGATGACTGAGCTTCTCACCCTATCTCTAATGGTGGATTCACACCGAACCGATTTTCAACCTCCAAAAAGCTCCTCACGCACGCAAGTGGACGCACTTTGTGTCCAGACCAAAAAGCCAGAAGCGAAACTGCTGCGAAAACTGCTGCGCAGGGTTGCCAGATAAGAATTAATGAATCATCTAGTACTGTTGCTTATTTTTTATTTTTTTTACCCAAACTGTCATATTTGCTGCGTGAGGGTCTGATAAGATTAATAGTGTGTTGAGTTTAGTGAACATTTGCACTGAAAAGGGGTAAAAAAAATAAAAAAAAAAATAAAATTCATGTTTATCTGGCAACCCTGCTGCTGCGGGGTGTGTGGGAGGAGCTTACCGGTGTACCGAGTCGTCAATGCACTCCGCGAGGCGAGGAGCTCTTTATTTCTGTCTCTGTGGAGCAGACTTGACTGGTCGTGAAGGAATTGTCGCGAACACACAGCTACAATGAGTTTCTCTTCCATATTCCATGACTCCGCGGGTTTTTTCTGTGTTCCACAAACAATACGTCACATGCGCAATGGTTTCCGCGTCACTGGTTTCCGCGTCACATAGGGACTCTCCCCCTGACCCCCTCTCTTCTCCCCCGACTCTCCCTGATTGGTTGACACACCAACCAATCGGGTAGAGTTGAGCGGCGTTGAAAGTTTGAACAGCGAAATCTTCAGCATGTTGGAGGCGTGCTTTGGAGGTTGACGCGGGTTCACGTGCACGGAAAACGCTTTCCAGCACGCTCAACACGCACGCGACGTGACCAAGGGCGTAGATTTCATCTCATTATTGGGGGGGACCATAAACAGGGAAATTTTTTAAGAGAAATTTTGGGGGGGTCGGCAAAGTTACAGTGAAATGTAATGCAAAATGTACAGAGGGAAGTTTATCCAAACTGCATGCATATACTATGCAGATTAATCAACAATAATATTGATTTAATCAACAATAATATTGATTTAAATGGCATGTGTTTTATTTAATAGTCTTAATACTACTATTAATCAGTACAATAGTGACACTCATTACTCTTATTAAAAAATTTAATGTGTTCAATCTGCAGTACAATAGACGACAAATAATGACAAGTGGCAAAATGAGAATTTTGCAAAATAGGTCCCCTCTAAATATTGTTTAAATTTCAGTTTGGCTTGTATTCATAGATTGCTGTGGTCAGTGTCACTGATAATCTGGTACAACATCTTCCCAAAATCTTAATGCTTAAAAAGAAAACAGTTTTCAAGGAGAAGAAATACTTTAATGCAGGGGTCACCAAACTTTTTGAGACTGAGAGCTACTTCAGTGGAACCAAGAGGCACAAAGGTCCACTTGTTCGTTCCAAACAAATTTGCATGGTTCAACTTTAATCATAGTATTAATAATAATACATTTACATACATGTGAATATATGACTGCCTGATCACATCTGATCTGGTCTGTATTATTAAAGACTCCACACAATGCTTTAGCTTGGTAAATATGATCAATTATTATTGATAATTACCAGTAGTGATTAGAACTCTCAATCAAGAACTTGAGTCCTCAGTTTGAATAATGTTTTGGTTCTTCTGTGCAAATGTAAATTGTTCTTAGCTTTGACTGGGAGTGTGGATGGTTGTTTGTCTCTTTGTCTGTCTCTGTGATGGACTGGAGACCTGTCCTGGGTGTCCCTGCCTTCACCCAAAAGCAGCTGAGATTGGTTCCAGTCCTAAACAAGGGGGCATAATGGATTACTTATTAACTGATATTTAAACATAAACACTATTTCTTTTATGTTAAACTCAGTCTGTAACATTTGAAATTCGTTGTATTTTATAAATATTTTATTAACTGTTTTGTAGAAATGAACACGTTTGTAACATTCATTCAAAATATGCCTTAACAAATCTGTAGCATTTTTTAAGAACCTATTAAGAATAAAATGTTCCAGTTGCAGATACAAAATATCAATAATGTAATATAATAAACAGTGACATTTTTTAATTATGTGACATAAGTATTGATCCTCAACATTTTTATAATAATAATTTATTTATAAAGCCTTTAAAACAACCACAGCTGGGTGATTCTTTTTTTGGGGCAACATTCATGTCCGCATGTTTCTTTTACCCTGATTTTTTTCTAAAATGTGCCAAATATTTACAACAAAGTATTTTAATTATACACTTAGATGTTTGCCATCATTCAAATATAAATGAAATGCATTTAAAATATTATTTTGTACTTTACACACCTTTTTGGTGACATAGATGGTCAATTTTATTGTGTCCGCAGTGCAGTGTAAAATATTTCCTCAATAAGTTTAAACAATAAAATTAAATTAAAAAAGAAATTTCTTCAATAATTTGATTGACTGGACTAAACCTTATTTTATTATGAAACTGAATCTGTTGAAACTATTTTTTTTATTTGATATTTTCTTGATATTATACATGTCCCAGTAGTAACTTTCCACCCTGTTAGAATGTTTCCTTTTTGCCCTCAAAAGACTACAATTCCATAAAAGCCATTTACAAGAAGAAGACATCAATTGGTTTTGGAGGGAATTCAACCATGGAAAACAAGTTAAGCTTCATCTGTCACTCTCTCCTTACTTTTTTTAATCTTAAATATATTAAACCTGTATGAGTCAACCTTAAAGTTCCACCCTGTTAAGATAAATTGTGGGAAATGTTTATTTGGTAGAATTTAAAAAACAACATATTAGATTTAGTCATTAAAGGTTTGCTATTCTGTTGAAGGTTAGCTAGCTAAATGTTGACCACATAAAGAGCTACAGCTAGATTAGCTAAAAAAATTCCACCCTGTTATGTTCCACCCTGTTAGGTTTATGAACCAAACAAGGTGTAACAAGGACCTAACAGGGTGGAAATTCAGGTAAAAAGTAATCACATATACATGTAATTATTACTTTACCTGTAATTATTATTTTATCCAGCCCTGAGCTTGACCATTATTAATTTCTTATTGCTAAACATGTCAGTGATGTAACAAAATATTTAAAACTTAAAATATTACTCTTTTTATTTTCAAAAGTCCTGAAGCCAAAATGTTGCCGCAAAAAAAGAATCACCCATCTGCAACAAAGTGCTACACATATAAAATCATTTTAACTAATCATCACATCTTCTCTACTCTATTAATTATCTTTCACATATTTTATCATTACTCTTTCAAGAGCTCCACACCTGAAAATGTGATGAATGTGAATCCATCCTGCTCAAAGCTGCACTGAGGTTCTTCTGTCTGTTGCAGCCACCAGGGAGCTAGTTAGCATTGAAGCTAGCGTGTTAGCTGATGAAGTGTCGCTCCTCGTGTTTTGCTGTTGCTACAGCCACTAATGAGACACACTTGTCTTTCAACACTGTGAAAGACCTTTTCCTCCCAGTCACTGTCACCTATGTTTTAAGTAGCTACTTACTGGAAGTTAGTACTTTGTGCAGCAGCTCACTCCCCACCAGCGGCTCCGCGAGCCTGTGACCTCCGCTGCTGTTGTTGTTCCTTGTAAACATTGGACTAAACCATTTGCCAACAGAGAAGGGGGGGTGGGCAAAATTTCCTTCTTTTTTTTTAGAATAATGGCGGATTTCTCTCTTTTTTTGCCTTTTTATATTTATATTGTTTAAAGACACGATTTCCTTTATTGAATTATTGGGGGGGACAGATCTATATTTCCCCAAGATTGGGGGGGTCCGGACCCCCCCGACCCCCCCAGGATCTACGCCTATGGACGTGACGCCAGACGCCAGGAGGCACCTGGAGGTGCGTCCCCCATTGACTTTGCATGTAAACTGGACGCTCCTGCAGTTGAAATCGCGTTCGGTCTGGATGTACCATAAGGGAGAGTCCAGCCACCCTGCGGAGAAAACTCATTTTAGCCGCTTGTATCCGAGATCTTGTTCTTTCGGTCATAACCCAAAGCTCATGACCATAGATGAGGGTGGGAACGTAGATCGATCGGTAAATTGAGAGCTTTGCCTTTTGACTCAGCTCTCTCTTCACCACGACAGACCGGTACAGCGCCCGCTTCACTGCGGACGCTGCACCTATCCGCCTATCGATCTCACGCTCCAGTTTTCCCTCATTCGTGAACAAGATCCCGAGATACTTAAACTCCTCCACTTGGGGCAGGACCTCCTCCCCGACCCGGAGAGGGCATGCTACCCTTTTCCGGCTCAAGACCATGGCCTCGGATTTGGAGGAACTGATCCTCATCCCGGCCGCATCACACTCGGCTGCAAACCGCTCCAGTGAAAGTTGTAAATCACGAACTGATGAAGCCAGTAGGACCACATCATCTGCAAAAAACAGAGAAGCGATTCTAAGGTCACCAAAACGGATCCTCTCAACACCTTGGCTGCGCCTAGAAATTCTGTCCATAAAAGTTATGAACAGAATCGGTGACAAAGGGAATCTAACTCTCAAATCCTAAAATGTGCAGCAGACATGCACATTTCTTCAAGCACTCTTTAACACTCAAAGAGGCTTAAAGGAGTCAGCTTTTATGGTTTTTAGATTACAAAGACATGAATTCTGCAGCTCAACAGGAAAAAGAAGAAAAAAAGGGCTACCATTTTTACCTCTTTTTGACAATTTGGGATTTAAGTCTGGTTATTCACATATAACTCTACCACCATTTAAAGCAGCATTTTAAAACACTAACGTTGCTATTGAGACTGCAAATACAACATGCAAATATTACAATTCAATTTAGATGGGGGCTTAATTTTCTTTAACGACATACCGTACTTTTCGCTGTATAAATCACATCTTTTTGCATAAATTAGCATGCGACTTATGCACCAAAGCGACTTGTTTATGTTTTTCCTCCGTATTTACAACCTAATTTTTTGCTGAGAGTTGACAATTTCATTCATGCTGACATGGAAAATATTGAACGTTGGGGTTCACCCCGGTGAACGAGAGGGTAGCCTCCCTTCGCCTACGTGTGGGGGGACGGGCTCTGACTGTTGTTTGTGCCTATGCACCAAACGGCAGCTCAGACTACCCACCCTTTTTGGAGTCCTTGGAGGGGGTATTGGAGAGTGCGCCTCCTGGGGACTCCCTTGTTCTACTGGGGGACTTCAACGCTCACGTGGGCAATGACAGTGAGACCTGGAGGGGTGTGGTTGGGAGGAACGGCCCCCCTGATCTGAACCAGAGTGGTGTTCTGTTATTGGACTTCTGTGCTCGTCATGGATTGTCCATAACGAACACCATGTTTAAGCATAAGGGTGTCCATATGTGCTCTTGGCACCAGGACACCCTAGGTCGCAGTTCGATGATCGACTTTGTTGTCGTCTCATCTGATCTGCGGCCGCATGTCTTGGACACTCGGGTGAGGAGAGGGGCGGAGCTGTCTACTGACCACTACCTGGTGGTGAGTTTGCTCCGATGGTGGGGGAGGATGCCGGTCAGACCTGGCAGACCCAAACGTATCGTGAGGGTCTGCTGGGAACGTCTGGCAGAGTCTCCCGTAAGACGGAGCTTTAACTCCCACCTCCGGGAGAGCTTTGAACACGTTCCGAGGGAGGCGGGGGACATGGAGTCCGAGTGGGCCGTGTTCCGCGCCTCTATTGTCGAGGCAGCTTATCGGAGCTGTGGCCGCAAGGTTGTTGGTGCCTGTCGAGGTGGCAACCCTCGAACCCGGTGGTGGACACCGGCAGTGAGGGATGCTGTCAGGCTGAAGAAGGAGTCCTATTGGGCCTTTTTGGCTTGTGGGACCCCGGAAGCAGCTGATAGGTACCGGCAGTCCAAGCGGCATGCGGCTCGGGTGGTTGCTGAGGCAAAAACTCGGGCGTGGGAGGAGTTCGGAGAGGCCATGGAGAATGACTTCCGTACGGCTTCGAGGCGATTCTGGTCCACCATCCGGCGTCTCAGGGGGGGAAAGAGGTACGAGACCAACACCATTTATGGTGGAGGTGGCGTGCTGCTGACCTCAACTCGGGATGTTGTGAGTCGGTGGGCGGAATACTTCGAAGACCTCCTCAATCCTACTGGCACGTCTTCCACTGAGGAAGCAGAGCCTGGGGACTTTGGGTCGGGTTCTCCGATCTCTGGTGCTGAGGTCGCCGAGGTGGTTAAAAAGCTCCGCGGTGGCAAGGCTCCGGGGGTGGATGAGATTCGCCCGGAGTTCCTTAGGGCTCTGGATGTTGTAGGGTTGTGTTGGCTTACGCGACTCTGCAATATCGCGTGGACATCGGGGGCAGTTCCCTTGGATTGGCAGACTGGGGTGGTGGTTCCCCTATTTAAAAAGGGGGACCGTAGGGTGTGTTCCAACTATAGGGGGATCACACTCTTAAGCCTCCCTGGTAAGGTCTATTCAGGGGTTCTGGAGAGGAGGGTCCGTCGGATAGTCGAACCTCGGATTCAGGAGGAGCAGTGTGGTTTTCGTCCTGGTCGTGGAACACTGGACCAGCTCTACACCCTCAGCAGGGTCCTGGAGGGTGCGTGGGAGTTTGCCCAACCAGTTTACATGTGTTTTGTGGACTTGGAGAAGGCATTCGACCGCGTCCCTCGGGGGGTTCTGTGGGGGGTACTCCGGGAGTATGGGGTACCAGGCCCTTTGATAAGGGCTGTTAGGTCCCTGTACGACCGGTGTCAGAGCTTGGTCCGCATTGCCGGCAGTAAGTCAGGCTCGTTTCCGGTGAGAGTTGGACTCCGCCAAGGTTGCCCTTTGTCACCGATTCTGTTCATAACTTTTATGGACAGAATTTCTAGGCGCAGCCAAGGTGTTGAGAGGATCCGTTTTGGTGACCTTAGAATCGCTTCTCTGTTTTTTGCAGATGATGTGGTCCTACTGGCTTCATCAGTTCGTGATTTACAACTTTCACTGGAGCGGTTTGCAGCCGAGTGTGATGCGGCCGGGATGAGGATCAGTTCCTCCAAATCCGAGGCCATGGTCTTGAGCCGGAAAAGGGTAGCATGCCCTCTCCGGGTCGGGGAGGAGGTCCTGCCCCAAGTGGAGGAGTTTAAGTATCTCGGGATCTTGTTCACGAATGAGGGAAAACTGGAGCGTGAGATCGATAGGCGGATAGGTGCAGCGTCCGCAGTGAAGCGGGCGCTGTACCGGTCTGTCGTGGTGAAGAGAGAGCTGAGTCAAAAGGCAAAGCTCTCAATTTACCGATCGATCTACGTTCCCACCCTCATCTATGGTCATGAGCTTTGGGTTATGACCGAAAGAACAAGATCTCGGATACAAGCGGCTGAAATGAGTTTTCTCCGCAGGGTGGCTGGACTCTCCCTTAGAGATAGGGTGAGAAGCTCAGTCATCCGGGAGGGACTCGGAGTAGAGCCGCTGCTTCTCCACATCGAGAGGAGCCAGTTGAGGTGGCTCGGGCATCTGGTTAGGATGCCTCCTGGACGCCTCCCTGGTGAGGTGTTCCGGGCATGTCCCACCGGGAGGAGACCCAGAGGAAGACCCAGGACGCGCTGGAGGGACTATGTTTCTCGGCTGGCCTGGGAACGCCTTGGGATTCCCCCGGAGGAACTGCTCCAAGTGGCTGGGGAGAGGGAAGTCTGGGCCTCCCTACTTAGGCTGCTACCCCCGCGACCCGACCCCGGATAAGCGGAAGAAGATGGATGGATGGATGGATGGAATTTAGATGGGGGCTTAATTTTCTTTAACGACATACCGTACTTTTCGCTGTATAAATCACATCTTTTTGCATAAATTAGCATGCGACTTATACACCAAAGCGACTTGTTTATGTTTTTCCTCCGTATTTACAACCTAATTTTTTGCTGAGAGTTGACAATTTCATTCATGCTGACATGGAAAATATTGAACACTACCATTTTCAGCCACTAGAGGGCGCTTGAGTAACATGGCAAGCCAAGTGTCTCATTAGGAGGTAAAAGTAGAGTTGCACTTAGGTCCAAAAAAATCTGACATTGTCTCTGAACCCCACATGATCAAACGAATTAACAGTATAGGTAGTCCTGGGGTTACGACGGTCTCGACTTACGACGTTTTGTGGTTACGACGCTGTCCCATTGAAAAGCATTGTTTCAAGTTATGCGGGTTTATGCGCCTTTACAACGAAACATATTTTTCGAAACTTAGCGGCAGGACAGTTGACTGGAGGGAGGGGGAGAGTGTACCTTAGCGGCCCGACAATGGAGATTTACAGGGTGGAGGATTACAGCTGCGTACTGTTTTCCAAAGACAAAGGTGGAGTGATACAGATTTGTACTGTATTTAATGCAACGCAGCCGGGGGGTTCACTGTAGAGCGTGGAGACCGAGGACGATGAGAGAACTGTAGCTGATTTTTTTTTTTACAACTAACAACTAAACAACTCTTTGTGAATTTTACAATGGCACCAAAACGAAAAGTTGACTCTTCGGATGGGAGTGCATCCAAGAAAAGGAAGGCCATTACCATGGAGGTAAAATTAGACATAATTAAAAGATCAGATAAGGGCGAAACACCGACGGACATTGGCCGTGCACTTGAACCGAGTCGTTCGACTGTCGTAACAATTATAAAAGATAAAGCGCGTATCCTTGAGCATGTGAAAGGATCTGCGCCGATGAAAGCGACAGTGATAACAAAGCAACGTAGCGGGCTTCTTATTGAGATGGAGCGACTGTTGGTGCTGTAGTTAGAAGACCAGAACCAAAGACGTATTTCAGTTAGCCTGATGGTTATTCAGGAGAAGGCCAGACGACTGTTTGAGGCTTTGGAAAGAGAAAGGGGAGCGAAGGTGAGGAATTTGTGGCCAGCAAGGGGTTGGTTCCAGAGGTTTAAGGAATGTGCGAACTTCCACAACATCAAAGTGCAGGGTGAAGCAGCCAGCGGTGATGTGGAAGCAGCACGTGACTTTCCTAACGTGTTGGCTGAGATAATTAGGGAGGGGGGTTACTCAAGCCAACAAGTTTTTAATGTGGACGAGACAGGCTTGTTCTGGAAACGTCTGCCTAATCGCACGTACATCGCTAAAGAGGAGAAGACGGCACCAGGGCATAAAGTTGGCAAGGAGAGGTTGACTTTGCTTTTTGGGGGCAATGCTGCTATGGACTACAAACTGAAGCCCATGCTTGTTTATCAGTCTGAAACCCCACGGGTGTTCAAGGGTAATTTAAAAGGTTAGCTGCCAGTCATCTGGAGGTCAAACAGGAAGGCATGGGTGACACTTGCTGTTATGAGGACTGGTTCACCAACCATTTTGTGCCAGGTATCCAATGGTTTTGCACCTCCAAGGACATCCCCTTTAAGGTGCTGCTACTGCTGGACAATGCACCTGGTCACCCTGCAAACCTGGATGACCTTCACCCTGATGTCAAGATGGCTTACCTCCCACCTAACACCACTGCCCTGTTACAACCCATGGACCAAGGAGTGATATCGACATTTAAGACCTACTACCTCCAAAGGGTCGTTGGTCATCAGAGACTCTACTTCCTCAGACGGCTGAGACGAGCTGGTCTGAGTAGCCCGGTCCTCACCTCCTTCTACAGGTGGGCAGTGGAGACTGGAGAGCATCCTGTGCTCCAGCATCAACGTGTGGCATGGAGGCTGCACAGTTGCAGAGAGAAAAGCTCTACAGAGAGTGGTGAAGGCTGCACAGAAGTCTGTTGGAGTCAGTCTCCCCACTATCACAGACATTTACACCTCCAGATGCAGGAAAAGAGCCACCTGCATCATGAAAGACCCCACTCACCCAGCACACACACTCTTTGCCCCACTCCCCTCAGGACGGAGGTTGAGGAGCATCAAATGTAGAACCACTAGACTGAGGAACAGCTTCTACCCTGAGGCTGTTAGACTCATGAATAAATAAACAATAAGAATAAACACTGCAAAATATCACATCATGCTGATGCTGATCTGTTTTCTTGTTGCTGTGTTCATCTGTGACCATCTGCTCATACAGACTCATGTTCGTGCTGCTGTTTGTAATGATGTTTTTCTATTACATTAGGGCTTAGTGTATTTCTAGTTTATGTTTTTCTTAGTTATATCCTAGATGTTATTACTGTTTTTATCTTACATTTTGTTGTTGGATGTAACTGGGACCCTGTGTACATAATCTCGTTTCATCACATGTACCACATGCGGTGCAAATGACAATAAAGACTCTCTGACTCTGACTCTGGTAATGTTTTAGAGGCAACAGAAACAAATAAGGACATGACACTGAAGGAGTTCTGGAAGAAATACAACATCCTTGATGCTGTCAAGAACATTGCTGATTCCTGGGATCGGGTGAAGCAGAGCAGCATGGATGGTGTTTGGAGAAAACTGTGTCCCCAGTTTGTTCAGGATTCCTCAGGGTCTCAGGAGTCAGTGAGCAGTGTCATCCAGGACGTGGTGGAAATGAGTAAGTCGCTGAACTCGGAGGTGGAGGAGGATGATGTCACAGAGCTGCTGGCATCTCATAGAGAGGAGTTGTCTGCTGAGGACCTTATTGAGCTGGAGAAGCAGATGATGGATGAAGAGGAAGAAACACCAACCCCAGAGGCGAATAAAATTCACCAGGCAGGGCTTGGCAAAAGGTTTGGCCCTGATACAGGAAGGGTTGGCATACTTTGAGGCTGAGGATACAAAAATAGAGAGGTACTGTAAGGCTGCCAGATGGGTCATGGATTCCCTTGTTTGCTACAAGGAGATCTTGGAGGAGAAGAAGATGGAGTCAGTCCAGAGCAACATACAGCAGTATTTTAAGAAGGTACAGAGGCCTGCAACAGATCCTGTGCCCTCTACCTCTGTTGCATCTGACTCACCTGCCCCTCCGGAATCTCCTGCACCATCACCAGCACCATCTGAAGCACCTGCACCCTCTACCTCTGCTGCAGTTGCCTCTCCTGATTCACCTGCACAATCACCCTCCCAATAAGCATGCCTCCCTTGCACAATCACCCTCCCAATAAGCATGCCTCCCTCCCCTGCAACGCCCCTTTCATAAAGGTAAGGAAATGTTATTATCTTTTTTATTTTTATTTTTTTTATTTGAATCCAAAGCTGCCTCTGTTGACTCACCTGTCTCTCTTCACTCAACAGCACCAGTATCACCAGCATCATCTACAGCACCTGTACCCTCTGACTCACCATATGCCTCTCCTGACCCACCTCCTCCCCTCCTCAATCACCTCCTCCTCTCCTGACTGACCTGCTCCCCCTCACTCACCTGCACTCTGTAGCTCCCTCCCAATAAGCATGCCTCCCTCCCCTGTAACGCCCCTTCCATAAAGGTAAATAAACGTTATTTTCTTTTTTTTCTTTTTTCTTTTTTAAGTTGAATCCTAAGCTACCTCTGTTGACTCACCTATCTCTCTTCACTCAACAGCACCAATATCACCAGCGTCATCTGCAACACCTGTACCCTCTGCCTCATCATCTGCCTCTCCTGACTCACCTCCTCCCTCCTCGCTCACCTCCTCCTCTCCTGACTGACCTGCTCCCCTCCTCACTCACCTGCACGAGCATCACCAGCACTCTGCAGCTCCCTCCCAATAAGCATGCCTCCCTCCCCTGCAACGCCCCTTCTATCAAGGTAAGGAAATGTTATTTTCTTTTTTTAATTTCTTTTTTTATGTTATACCTCAGCTGCCTCTGTTGACCTACTTGTCCCTCTTCACTCAACAGCACCAGTATCACCAGCATCACCAACACCTGCCCCTCCGCCTGAGCTGCCTTTATGGACTCACCTGCCCCTCTTCACTCACCTGCAACAGCATCACCAGCACCTTCCACCTGAGCTACCTTTCTGGACTCACCTGCCTTTCCTCTCTCACCTGCAGCAGCATCACCAGCACCTTCTTCCCTCCCAATAAGACTGCCCCCCTCCCCTGTAACACCTCTTAAATAAAAGTAAGGACATTTTCTTTTCTATTTTTTTATAGTACCAGTACTGGACACTACTGTTTTTTTTTAACATTTTTTTTTTATTATTAAACGTACTGTGCAGTACAGGAAACCCTCGAGGTACGACACCTGCGACCTACGGCAACTCAGACTTACGATTTTATCATATTTAATAAAAATATGATTAAAAAAAAAAAAAAAAATTATTATTTTTTTTTTTTTTTTGTGTTTAAAAGTTATTAATTTCATGTGTATAGCACTTTGTTGCAGCTGTGGTTGTTTTAAATGGCTTTATAAATAAAGTATAATTATTAATTTTACGTTTTGATAAGAAATTAATCGTATTTACGCAACTTCCGGTTTCCGCTCGCCACTTCCGGTTGCCATTTTACAACTGTACTGCGGTCAATGGAGCTCCGGAGGCTACTGTCAGCTGGCTCCGTGTGCCCGATCAGGGTTGCCTCATACGGATAAATGAGCTGGAAACACTCGGTCAACTCTGTGGACGTCTCAGGTCCGGAGGAGCAGCCGCGGATCGCCCCGCGATCGGCGGCCACAACGCCGCCCGACATGCTAACGACAGCAGCTAACAAAGCAGCTAACACAGGCGAAGACACCGAGCCGACATGCCGCGGAGGATCCATCTGCGGCCGGGAGCTCGCCGCAAATGTCCGCCTGGCAGTCGGGGCCACCGGCTCAAAGTAAGACATTATATTTTTTATTTGTTGTGCAGTTCTGTGCGTGTTTATGGCCTTAGTATGTCTGCTTGTTCAGTCTCATGCCATTAAATATGTGTGCGGCGCTCCGTTAGCGGTATAACCGCGACCTATGTCAGAAACGCGGACCTACGATAGGCATGTGTTTTTGGTCCGCGAGGTACGACAAAATCGACCTAAGTCACACACGTAGGTCCCTATCCCTGACGTAACTAGAGGGCTACCTGTACAGTACTGTTGTACAGTACTTTATATGTGTTTTTTGATGAATGTGTAGAGTACTGTGTTAGATAACCGCTTGGAAATAAAGTTCTGTACATGTTTCTGGACCAGTATGTACGCTTGTTTTTTCTCACGTCGAAAAATGGGTGTGCGGTGCTGCGTAGTAATGGATGTCCCTCTTACGTCGAATATCCGGGTTTACGACGCCGCATTCAATGTGTTCCGACTTACGTCGAAATTCGCTTTACGACGCCGCGTAAGAACGGAACTCACTACCTGTAATTATAGGTCCGAATCAGAACCCCCCCCCCCAGACATTTTTTATTAAGCTTTGGCTTATTATACCCCCGACTATTATTAACGGTTGGCGGACACGTGCGGCTGAGTAAAGGGGGCAGAAGATCAGAGCTGAGGAGCCATCAAAGCACATTAAGTGCTTCCCCTGCTTCTGCCTGCATTGGACCCTGCTCTGACAGACATGTCAGATATTTTGTGAACTCACCTGTTTGGGTCGTCGGCCGTGTGTGTCCGCTGAGTGCCATGGCTGAATGAACGTCCATTTGGTCTGATGGATCGCTGGCAGTAGTCCATCTGAAGTTTAACTGAACTTTTTACCTCTTTCAACCATCCGGTCAGCGTGCGGTCAAATGGCCACGTGCAACTGGTGAAAGTATGGCAAGCCATGTTGACATATAATTGGATCAGGGACCACGCGTGTCCCTGATGCAATTAAAAGCCCAACACTGACACGGCCCGCACTTTAAGCACATTATTATGGCCTGGGCTGAGTGAGGCCGGGCTCTGGTTTCGGGTTAAAAATGACAGCTCTAGGTAAAAGTGGCTATTAATGAGACACTTGGCTTACCATACAAACCACCTTCATCTCGCTCCGGAACTCCTGGAGCAAACATCAAATCAGCTGCATTTTGCTACGCTGCCCAAGTAAAATTCAGCTGATTTGACCATTAACGTGCATTTATAAAGGAAAAGTTCAACTGGGAAACACCTTTACTATAATTCTGAGCATACAAATAATTGTTTTTAAGTGTCAATCTTGTTAAATTCTTATTAAAGTCCTTCTGTGCATGCTCCCGTGGCCGTCATTTGGCAGCCGATTGATTTTTGGCACAACACCGGCCCACGTTTCCGAGTTGTCAGAGATGACTCACAATAGATTTGACTTATCCGGCAAAGCGACTTATTTGTTTTTTTTTCCACTTTATTAGACATTTTTGGACTGATGCGACTTATACGGCGGTGCAAAGTGTTGGGGCTGGGCCATATCATATCGTTCACGATAATACCGGTAAAAAAAGCTTGCCCGGGCAAAAAAAATGATACCATGATATGCTAATTTCATGACGTAATACATCAAACGCCCCGCCCCCTTAACAACCGAGCACGCCGAACGACCAAACCGAACTGCTCACCCCCCCCCACCTGTCGGTAATGGTGTAATGCTAATTAGTTGCGCGCAATATTAGCTAGCAAAATTGCTAAAAACAAACAATGTGTGTCTAAACTGCAGGTACATACAGCTCAACTGTCTCTCCCTCCCCCCACCCTGCTCTGAGCTGCCGGTGCAGGCTGCGTCTCCCAGCCTCTAAACTGTCGGTACAAACACATGCTGCTCAACTGTCTCTTGAGTTCCACAGTCAGTCCACGGACCAAGAGGCAGGTGATCAGAGACAGATCAGTTAGAAAAATTGATCAGAGGGATGGATAATTCCTGCAGGAACAGAAGCTGAAACACCAACAAGTTTCAGGGTCAGCTGGATGCCTTGTCACAAGTTCTGGAAGTTATACTTCATTTAAAGACAACATATATATTCTTGCATGTTACATTTATGTTCAACAGATCTTAAGCTTCATTTTATTTAGTTATTTTGGGAAACTGCACCTGCACTTTAGTTTTTGTGGTGGATTTCGTTGATCCATATTTTGTGTAGACTTTTTCAATCTAAATAACAGAAGGATCTTTATATACTACATGTATGTATGTATGTATGTATGTATGTATGTATGTATGTATGTATGTATGTATGTATGTATGTATATATATGTATATATATATATATATATATATATATATATATATATATATATATATATATATATATATATATATATATATATATATATTAGGGGTGTAACGAGATCTCGTTGTACGAGATCTCGCGATATTAAACTCCCGCGATATCTCTCGTTGAGAGGTAACGTTGTCTCGCGAGATGCTAATGCTAATGCTAGCAGAGCCCCTAGCAAGTCAGCGTCACGGACAGCATGGCTTCGCCGGATGAAGTTGCTATAGAAGACGCCCCAACTACTGATGGAGGGTGCCGCAGACGCCTCTACATTGATGGAGGGTCCCGGCGCTGCCGACGCTGCCCCGAATGTAAAGACACGCGTGTAAACACCGGTGTGACCGGTGTTGCCAGATAGAGTCCCACCCACCCAAAGCAATCTCTACCCGCAAAAGTCAGAAGGAAAATCGCGGTGAACCGCCCAATCTGGCAACACTGGTGAGTGACGGCTGCAGAGTCAGTTTTGGAAAGTCCTGCGTGAATATCTATTTTTTTAAACAAAGTTGAACGTTCTAAGGTCTAAGGAGATTCAATCAGTAAAATGAAGACATCAGTTGGGTTTGTAATACATGTTAAAACAGAATAAAAGCCTTTTTGCGGCATAAAACCGATCTTTGAAGTTTTCTTGAACTAATGTTAAAATCTCGTCTCGTTCTCGCGAGATCTGTGATTTTCTCGTCTCGTCTCGTGAGTTTTGTGTATCGTTACACCCCTAATATATATATATATATATATATATATATATATGTATATATATATATATATATGTATATGTATATATATATATATATGTATATATA
>JBBPBX010035500.1:0-32026 GCA_038048925.1 Garcialebias charrua
TATATATATATACATATATAGATAGATATATATATACATATATAGATATACAGTATATATATAGTATATACTGTATACTGTAGTTATAAATATAGTTATTTTTTTATATAGATACCTATATTTATAACTATATATATATATATAGTATATATACATATAGATACCTATATTTATAACTATATATATATATATATATTATATATATACACAAATGAAAGAGTGGAGATCAGGTGGTTCTCTATGGACTTTAGATGTTTGGACAAGCTGACAATCTGGAGAAGCTCCACATATTTATTGACCTGACCCACTTAAGTGAAGACCAGATCAGTCACCTGGGCCCTGCTTGCTGTTCTGTTGCCCTGAAGGCTGCAGGTTAGGAAGAATTTGGAGTTAATTAAGTTCTGTTTAATTTCTGTCCAGTTTTATTAAAAAGTTATTTAAATCAAACTAAGTACACAACAGAGTATTTAACATCAGGGTGGATGCTCAGTGCTTTATTTATGGTTATTTAAGTGCGTTATGTAACGGTTTGATGATCCTTGTCACATATTTATTTAGGTTTTTTGTGTATTTATTGTCTAAATAAATAAATAAAAAAGATTTTGTCGCTGTGTTCTTTCAAATAGAAAATTATTTCACTGCATGTTCATGAAGAATCATCAATTTAAAGGTTTGCATGAAAACAGGGTGACTATGAGAACTGTTTGTTTTCATCAACTCCCCCTGTGAGCATCGAATCTCATTATGTAACAAAACCAGAATATGAACAAGTCCAGCTGTTTTCCTCTTCTTCGGACCGTAGGTCCCTCTGGGTGTAAATTCCTCGTCTGAAGACCATCGAGAATGTTTCAAAACGATGCGTAACACAGATAAAATGTCACACACTGCAGCAAAGTATTATAACATAACTTATTGAAAGGGTTATACATAATTTACGATACTTTATTACAAATACGCAAAGATTTGAGAAGGAAATAGTCGATCGGGTGACTGCGCCGACGCCATCTTAGAACTGTGTTTACAATGCATGCGCGTTCACGAGACAGGCCAAGCTGTGGAGGAGGAGCTAAGGAGGCGGAGTTTCAGGTCAGCCAGAGTGCAAGGGGGAGGAGGGAGAAGGGTTTCTGCTCGAAAATTTCCTAAGTTTCAGGGCTTTACAGAAACTGCAGACCGTGCCTTTAAGATCAATAAAAACAATAAAAACAGTGCAGAACAAAATCAGTCAGTGCTAAAAGCCAGTGAGTAAAAATGTGTTTTTAGAAGAGTTTTAAAACTGGACAGTGAAGGAGCTTGTCTGACGGGAAGAGGGAGATCGTTCCAGTTTTGGAGCAGCAACAGAAAAAGCTCTGTCTTTTTCTATTTCTTCACTCTGTCACTATCTACTGACAGACTGATGTTAGACAAAGTAATCTCTGAAAAAAACTATAGTCCCCTTGCTTCTCTATCAGCATTTATAAAAACACTAAAAACACAGAGTGACCCGCCGTTAACCAGCCAATAAAAACAGAGTTTGTAACCAGCCAATAAAAACAGAGCTTGAATTTGAATCAGCCAATAAAAACAGAGCTTGAATTTGAATTTCAGCAGGGCCAGGGGGAGCAGAGCCATATATGGCTCTGAGGGGGAGGGATCAGAATGCTTTGCCTGTTGAAAATATTTCTAAGTTCTGGCTCTACAGAAAGTTACACATAGCACCTTTAAGCTCAATAAATATATTTCTATTAAACTTCAGTTGATGAATAACAATAGTTCATTCATTAGTTTGAGGAGGATTTTGTCTGTTCAAAAAAAGACTTTGTGGACAATGGGAGGATGGACACTTTTGCCGACTCACTTTGTTATTCACCATATGTTTCCAGTTTGAGTTGACACAAGGTAAACTCACAACTGACTGGTGAGTTCCCAGATGTGTCAAAATATCAGACATTCCCAGAGGTGAAAGTATGTCCTAACAAAGTTCTCTTAACTTTTGTCCACCCCACTGTAGATGTTTACTGTAGCTGTCTTTTCTAACTACGGTAGTAAGTGCAACTTCTTTCAGGGATTTACACTGTAAGCAGTGCTGCATTTACTGCCCCCTTGTGGCAACACTGTGCACCATAGTCAGAATGCAAAAGTGGCCAATTCATAAAAGCCCTCACTATAGACCAGGGCTATTCCTCTGGCGGCCTGGGGGCCTAAATAAGCTTGGACCCATGGTTTGGTTTAAGGAAGCCTGTCAGGCTGTAAAAACACTCGGAGCTACCGCTTCACGGTTCTGAGTGAAAGCTCACATTACTGCAGTTCACAAACACGCTGGCTAACGTGAAGGCACCGCTCTATCTTGTCAAGATACTCAAAGCTCTTTACAATCTGTGCCCTCATTAACCCATTTATACAACACACTAGATCTCTACAAAGAATAATCAGATCTTTATCACATTCATACTCCGATGGGACACACATCAGAGGCAATGAGGGGTTCAATGTCTTGCCCAGGAACACTTCAGCGTGTGACTCATGGTGGAATCTAACCCCTAGTTCTCTCATTGGAGGATGCCTCTCAGCCACAGCTGCCCTCAGCTGAAGAGGATTATTATTTAATATAATAATAATAATAATAATAATAATAATGTCTATTCCTGTCATCTGCATATGTTCCCATACACAGACGAAATTCGTCTCTGCATTTAACCCAACCACCTACCAGGTGGTGCAGTGAGCAGCCCGAAAGCGCCCGGGGAATATATGTAAATAAATGTCTAAAAAATTAACTAATGTATGTAAATAGTTTATTTTTTAGACATTTATTTTGTAAAGTTACAGCTGTTTGTTAATAAATGTTGCTGTGTGACAACTGAGACAAAGCTTTGACTCAGAAATGTATTTTTGTCATTACTTTATGGAAAGAAAAAATATCAAGACATATGCGTATCGTATATCGCGATTTGTCATAAAAATGCTGAGATGTTAATTTTGGTCCATATCACCCAGCCCTATGCACAGCTAATTTAGTTGAGCTTAAGTCGAGACATATCAGAGTTGTTCAAAGTCATTGCTTATACATAAATTTAATAAACTATATTAAAGCCATAGAATAAAATATGAATCCAGCATTTTAAAATAGATATGCATTGATTGCATCTTTTCTAAGTGACTGTACAATCAGTATCAAAGACAAACATAGCAGATAAAGTAAAATTTTCACATAAAGCCTGCACAATTTGTTTCATCTTTATGTGGTAACCAATTTTCCGTGTTGTTTAGCGTTTTAAACTTTAAAATCTAGGCTAGAGTGGATTGAAAACACTGTGTATTAAATGTATTTTCTATTTTAAGACCTCTAGCAGCCACAATTTTATCTACTGATAGATGACGAGTATCCATCTTCATACAAACTGATGAAAACGGTAAGGTCTGGGAGTGCACTTCCTCTGTAACTCCTGGCTTTTTGATGCTTTATGATGTATTAGCAGAGATAAAGTGTGTGATCCAAATAAAGTTAATCAGATTTTTTTAAGCCAATGTTAGAAAAATACTTTTTTAAACTTCGTCAATGAGAGAATATGTCAGAATTAAAATCTACAATAATTTAGAGAAAATGTCCCCAAAAAGCTGAAAACTTTTTTTTTTTTCAAATTGCCCACAATTTGTCTTCTACAGGGATAGTTGATTTTCATCTAAACAGATGGATTTTTTTTTTCTTAAAATAAAACTGTCCAGACCATTAGACTTGCACTATTTGTGTTAGAAGCCTTCAAAAGACCAACTGTTAAATACCTATAGAAAACAGGAAGTGACTTTGTTTACATGACTTTTATTGCCCTCATTTTTCACCCTAGGAACATAAAAGTCACACCAATAGCCGTGTTTCCATCAAGGTTTCTAGCTGCGCAATTTGAAGTAGCGCAGCAGAAAAGCTTAATGGAAACGGCAAATTGCGAGGTTACTTCCTGAATTACGCTAAAAAGTTTTTACGCTCGCTTGAGGTGGTTTTTGGGATCAGCGAAAATGAGCAGCTGCGCAAAATGACAGATGGAAACACATTTGCCGACTCGTGCTGCCGTAGCGAAAATTCACGTCACGTGACTGATCAGCTGTTTCCGCTCCGGACAACATGTAACATCGCTAAAACTAGTTGGCATGACAGAATAAATACAACTCGCCCGATAGCAACACGTACCTGAAATATTCTCTCCATTTTGATGAGATGTGTGGCCGGGTTCTGTTTTCAACTGCTACTTCCTGTTTACTGTAGACATGCGCAGTGCTGACGTCTGACGTAATGACGCTGACGTCTGACGTAATGACGCTGACGTCTGACGTAATGACGCTGTGTGCGGCTTGGAAGAAGCGCTTCAAGCCAGCAGATGGAAACACTTCTGATCTGCATTAATTTGTATTTACATATTTGCGAGGTAGCTCAAATTTCGCAATTAAAATGGATGGAAACACGGTTACTGTTATAAGGAAAGCTTTGCATTGCTCAAAGTAGCAACACTCTCATCAAAAGTAATAGTCTGTCCTCAACTGGCTATTAACATCCCCATTAACCTTTACTCTGAGTTAAAACACTCATTGCTTTGGAAACTTGAGTGCACATTTACATGCTGAACTTAACCTAAAGACACTTAGATTAAGGCCCTGTTTACATGGACACTGTTGGGGGGAAACTGATGTTTTGGGCATGTTAATTAGGTGAAAAGTTTTGCGTTGACACAGATCCGCTCGAATCTCCCCCCTCCCTCATATCCCCCTCACCTTCACCCACTGCGCATGCGTGCTGCTGAACCTTCACCTACTGAGCATGCGTGCTGCGTCACTCTGCTGATAGACTGCTGCTTTCTGTTGTGCTAAAGCGTTGAGCTAACAACAACTTAACAACAAGTTAAAGCTAGATTTGGATAATAGTCGACATATTTGACACCAAGCAGTACTCTCTTCATCCAACAAGCTGCACACCAGTTGCTGAGTGGA
This sequence comes from Garcialebias charrua, assembly GCA_038048925.1. Lineage (NCBI taxonomy): Eukaryota > Metazoa > Chordata > Actinopteri > Cyprinodontiformes > Rivulidae > Garcialebias > Garcialebias charrua. The sequence goes on from JBBPBX010035500.1 coordinate 4,957, forward strand.
CCTGAACCGAGTCCATGAGGATGATATATATATATATATGTCGGACTTTAGTCCGTGATAAACACAGCAGGTAAATCAATGTTCTTAATATAATGTTTGCCTGTGTTTACTTTGATCACACAACAACAGAGATTTATTTTATTTATTTATTTTTTCTGCCAGGTGGAAGGTGGAAGCTGTCGTTCAGGCGGACCTGTTCTGATGGGTCCAGATGAAAACACAGCAAGAGTCCAGTTCATTAACGCAGTTAACAGTTCAGTTAACGTATTTTAATAGTGTTCAATTTAATTCTCAGTGTTTGTGTGACATACAGTTTGTGGTGTTGAATAAATAAATAAAAAATAAACCTGGTGTCTTCATTTTCACAGCACGTTACGCATTGTTTAAAAAACGTAACGAGTCCAGATAGCTCAGATAAATTTAGATATCTCCCACGCTAAATAAATACTGTTTATTATTATTATTATTGTTAAACTCTTATAATTAGCACATATTTTGCAGCGTGACATGTGAAATGTCCGCCTGCCCCTGACTGTCCGCGCGTGTGCTGCGCGCTTGAGGCTCAAACAAAAGAGCAGCGGGAGATGTTTACATTATCAACAGGGGATCAACGAAAAAGTTCCACCTTGAGAGGTAGATCAGAAAAGTATCGGATGCAAAGAGGGGGGCCAGCAGCGTTGTGTAGGCGATAAGCAAAGACGCAAAGACAAAGTAGCGGTTCCACTCAAAATACGTGCCGTGTAAACGGGGCCTAAGCCTAAACCATTTTAGCAGGTAGCAAGAGATGACATGCGCAATTCCAGATTTTATCCTAGAAGTGCTCTATCCATTTTAAAAGTTTGCCTTATTTATTGCCCTAATTTTTGTCATTAAAACATTTCTAACAAATAGTAAAAAATGTGATTACATGAAGATATTCCTTCATATTTTTGCACAGCACAATAAAATATAAACATGTTTTTATTAGAGCCTGCATACTATTCTCATTTGCAGTGGTGTGCAAGACCTTTTAACTACCGTATTTTCCGGAATAAAGGTTGCACCGTTATATAGATCGCTTTGTCCAATTATTGCCAAAAAATTGGAAAAATCCATAAACGGGTCGCACCTTATAGATCGCACCTACGTCACCGCCGACGTAAAGCCCCTTTCAGAGCTCTGCGTTCGGCCGTGTGCCGTCCGTACGCAGAGGCACACGCGTACAATGTACGCGCAAAGCTCAAATTTTACGTACGCGAGGCGCGTTGTCTGCCCGGCGCCGGACTGTTTTGTATTTGACACAAATGTATTAAATTCCCCTTCTTAAATCCCTGATCTGGCCTTTGCTTTTAAGTTTTTTTTGCAAAAGTCAAGTGATCGCTTCCTCTGCTCACTCTGGAAATAAGGAAATGAAATTTGTCACGAGTGAATTTAAAGACCGTGTAAAGTGAATTTCAACATTTTCTTCAATAAACATTATAAATGTCATAATTGTAATCTTGTAAATGAGTAAAAAGTCTCAAAATTGTAGCTCAATTAATTTTGGAGTTATAGAGCAAACTGTGTACAGGTGACCCCCGATTTACGAACGAATTAGGGACCTAAGAACGGTTCGCAGCTCGATCCGTTCGTAGGTAGGGGGTGAAAATTATATTTAAAAAAAAATTTATTCATTCATTCATTCATTCAACCTTTATTTATCATGCTAACGGAGCGCGCACACACATTAAATGTACAGTAGTGTACTGTAATGTTAAACATTGCTATTCACATTTACAGAATAAATAAAAATATATTTTCTTACTTTGAGATGGTCAAAGCCGACATCTTAGGTTGCCATGCGTTGATTGTTGTCGGGGCCGAGCAGCGCGGCGGCCGGCCAGTGAACCACCGCAGCTGCTCCAGACCTGTGTTAGCTAGCTGGCTAGCTTCTGCTAGCCAAGCCATGAGCTGGTGTTGGAGCGGCGGCGCGATCAATCTGCAGCTCTGCTGCTGCCTGAGACATCCACAAAGTTCACAGAGACGTTTCCAGCTCGTAATTAATCCATATGAAGCCATCCTGGTCACCAGTCTTCGGCCGGCTACCGTGTTAGCTCCCGTGTTAGCTTCTGGAGCTAGCCAGGCCGGAGGTGTAGCCAGGCCGGCCGGAGGTGTTCGCACGGCGGCCTGGCACGATCGGCGATAAATCCGCTGCTGCCTGAGACATCCACAAAGTTCACAGAGACGTTTCCAGCTCGTAATTAATCCATATGAAGCCATCCTGGTCACCAGTCTTCGGCTGGCTCCCGGGCAGCTAACCTAAAATGGCGTCCGGTGTTCTGTGACCGGAGACCCCAGTGACTGAACCTAAAATGGCGTCCGCCGTCCGGTGTTCTACATTAATTTGTGACCGTGTAAACTGAAGACCTACTTCCTGTTGCCCAAGATTGCTCAGAAATTGCTCAAAAATGATCAGAAATGATCTTTTTTATCATAATTATTATTTATAAAGCCTTTAAAACAACCAGAACATGAAATTAAGAACATTTAAACACAAAAACACACAAAAAAAAAAAATTTTTTTTTTTTTTTTTAATACAGTAATTTCATATTTTTATTAAATATGATATGTTCGTAGGTCCCGTGGTTCGCAGGTCGATGGGGTCGTAGGTCGGGGGTCACCTGTATAAAGATATTTCTGTTTCAGGATTTTTTAGGCGTGTTTTAAATGTGACCGCGTTTCGTCACGCGGTCTTCTTAAGTATAGCCCCACCCCCTGCAGCTCCAGCCGTATAAATTCGCCTCGGTGGAGCCGTTCACTCGCGAATCGCAGATAGCATCAGATAGCAATAGCATAGATATTTTGTTCATTGTTAGCTAGCTAATCAATTATGCCTCGTTCGTGCATCTTCCCTGGATGTCGCAATGGTCAGGGCACCCGTACAAATCATAACGTGTTTTTATACCGCGTGGTTTTATACCGAGTATCTGTAATGCCTGGATAGGTCAATGGATAAAGCGTTTGCCTTCCGTCCCAAACCTTATGGGTTCAATTCCCGCATGGTACAACTTTTTTTTTTTTATTCATTCCAGATTAAAAACACACAAGAAAACTATTTACAAAAACAGCGTAACTCTTGGAAAAAGTAGCTGCTGTTACAGACAGAACTCAGATAAAAACAGAGCAGGTTTACTGGCTCTGCTGTCTGCCTCTCCACACACAGCTCAGCTGCAGGCCGCAGTACTGCGCTGAAACCACGCCCACGCGCTGACACGCCCCCACAGTTTCAGACCAAGGGAAAATTATGTTTTTTCATGATTTTTGAGACTTAATTTTATAAGGAAAACAATGTTTTTAATCAGTCAGATTTATATGGGTGATTAATAACACATATTTATGCCATGTGACAAACTAAAAACACACATTTAATTTCACTTTACACGGTCTTTAAACTCGGGTCCTACCTGGCTGCGCGAGGTTTCTGCAGATTTCCTGGAGGGCTCTGGGCTACAAGACCAACGCTCCCTGTGTTTTTTTTTTTTTGTTTGTTTTTTAGAACTTTTTAATAAGATATAAACACAGAAAACCACTGCGCTAAAGCTGCCAGCTCCTTTTTTTTCCCTCCCGTTCTCCCGTTCATTCTCGCTGCAGCCACAGCGCAGAGCGTTCGCTGATTGCAGAGCTGTGGGAGCGAACGCGCGGCGCACAGTACACGCGCATGGACCGGCAGTACGCAGAGCTATGGGAGAGCCTTAACGCGTCATCCACCGCTGACGTGACGCGTCACCGCTGAGACAACCCGGAAATGTGGACCGAGTGTTTAGCTCTGCTGCAAATGTCTGCCGCAGGAGCGAGCGCGCACGGAAGGACTTTACGAGATTAAAGTCCATGACCCACCATGTTTTCAAATTGCATCGCCATTAATATTTATTAGTTTATTTAAAAATAATACAGGAGCGTTTATTTATATTGTAGAGAAATAACGCTAAATGTGTTATTTCATGATTTATAGCAGATTTTAGCAGAAGCTCCGGGAAGATCTGCCCCTCTCCAAATATGGGCATTCACATCACTAAAGATTCCGCCTTGGAGTTACAGGCGGAGTTATAATAAGCCTTCATCAACTTCCATGACCGCTGCTCTAAGAGAGGAAAAAAAAAAGAGAAGCGGTCGCTCACTGATGTCTGTCATATTCTGAGCAGCATCCACGTAGACATACTAGTTTAATTCGCTTGATCGCGACAAATTCATTAATTTCCGCATCGGCTTTTTATTCTCTCCCCTGACCAGACAGGTCGGGAGTAGAAAGGCAGCCGCGGCGCGGAGCTCTGAGCGCGCGTGCTCTCCCGTGCTTCCCCGTGCTCCAGCAACAAGGCTGGGACAGAACCGAGCCCCGGCACGAACTTCAAAGCTGACCAGCGGAACGGGGAGCCAGGGAGAAGACGGGAGAAGCCGCGCGGCTCGCTCCTCTCTGGGCAGAGGAGAGGAGAGCAGCCAGCAACAGTCGCAGCGGTGTTATATCTTATTAAAAAGGTCTATAAAATAAATAAAAAATAAAAACAGAGCACTGGTCCAGCTGTACACAAAAATGCACCAGGAAATATGCAGTTTTACTCTCACTCTCATAAACCTCCATGGAAACTCATCCCTTCCTTCTGGGTGGAGACGTGACAAAAGTCACTCCACACTTCGACACTTTTCGGCCGCGTTTCCGGATTCATTCGGGACTCGGTTGTTTTTTTTTTGTTTTTTTTTAACCCTCGCCTGGCCCAAATGCAAAAATGAAAATAGACGAAATATTCTACTACAGTAATAGTTCAATATGGTGAATTGTTACTGTCATGGTGGGTGTTGTCCTTTAACATGGTAAAAACAATTATTTGTTTGCTGAAAATTATAGCAAAGATGTGTCTTAGCTGAACTTTTCCTTAATAAATTAACGCAATTGTCAAATCAGCTGGATTAAAAAATGTAGTTTCGCCATGTGCACGTGCGCGGGTGGGGCGGCGTTATTTCTTTAAAATTTAGCTAAATAAACGCTTTAAAAAATATATTTCTTAGCTGACATTATAGCACAAGGGTTCCTGAGCTTAACCGTTCCTTAATAAATTCACGAAATGTTCAAATCAGCTGGATTTAAAAAAGTAGTTTCGCCATGTGCGCGGGTGGGGCGGCTTTATTTCTTTAAAATTTAGCTAAATAAACGCTTTAAAAATATTTCTTAGCTGACATTATAGCACAACGGTTCCTGAGCTTAACCGTTCCTTAATAAATTCACAAAATGTTCAAATCAGCTGGATTTAAATTGTTTCGCTTTGACTTCTTCCAAATCTGTCGCGTGCGCTGCTAAAATAAATTATAAATAAATCGAATTTTAGCTCAAATGTCTCATACAGGTCACAGTTTGTAAATGACCACCAAGTAATTGCGGTCTGTAAGGTTGATAAAAATCTGTCCTGTAGATCAAGAGTTATTTATCTAAATAGTATCCGTTTACGGTAGCTAACGGCTAACAACAAACAACGATGCTAAAAGATCGATTTTTTTTATCTCTAACATCTCATAAAGCTAGTCAGTTGTAAATGTCCATACAATGATTACATTCTGTAAGTTTGATAAAAATATGTCCTGTGGTTCTTGACTTATCTTGCTAACAAACAGCTAACAAACACAGCAAACAGTTCTTACCTCCAGAGCAGGAGGCCGGGTAGCGACAGAGTCAGTCCGAGCAGAGGAGGGTTTTTTCGGACACATGAGCTGGAAACGGTCAGTGGACTCTCAAGAAGTGTCCCCTAGCGGACAAAAATGGTACTGTACCATTTTTTGCCTAAATGAAAAACGGTCATATCTTAGCCAAAAATTGGTCTAAAAATATGGGGGAAAATCCATAAACAGGTCTCACCTCTCTATAGGTCGCAGGGCATGCAAATTAGGCAAAAAACCACGACCTATATTCTGGAATTTACGGTACCGGTAATTAAAATTTTAATAAAAAAAATTTTTAAATTTGTTTTCAAACCAAAATAATAATAATATATACCGTATTTTCCGCCTGAAAGGTCGCTCCGTTATATAGATCGCTTTGTCCAATTATTGGAAATAATTTTGAAAAATCCATAAACCGATTGCACCTTTACATGTATTTAGGTTGCATCTATTATGCGTCATTGCTATGCGACGCGTCAGCGCCTCATTTGCCCTGCTGAAAATGGCGGCCACAGAAGTGAGCGAGCACAGAAGGACTTTACAAGATTAACACGGTAAAAACAATCGTTTGCTAAAAATTATAGCACAAGGGTTCCTGAGCTTAACCGTTCCTTAATAAATTCACGAAATGGTCAAATCCGCTGGAGTTAAATTGTTTCGCTTTGACGTCTTCCAAGCGGTCGCGTGCATTGCGAAAATAAATTATAAATAAATTGAATTTTATCTCAAATGTCTCATACAGGTCAACAGTTTGTAAATGAATACCAAATAATTACTTTCTGTAAGCTGAAAGAAAATCCGCCGAGTGGTTTATGAGTTATTTAGACAAATAGTAGCAGGAAAATAACCTGAAGCTAACGCGACACGTTTGCGTCTATAAAACATCAAATTTTATCTCAAATGTTTCATACAGGTCACAGTTTGTAAATGAACACCAAATAATTACGTTCTGTAGGTTTCAAGAAAATCTGCGGTGTGGTTTATGAGTTATTTAGACAAATAGCAGCAGGAAAATAACCCGAAGCTAGCACGACACGTTTACGTCTATAAAACATAGTTTTTATTTTTTTAACCCAAACATCTCATAAAGCTAGTCACTTGTAAATGTCCATACAGTGATTACTTTCTGTAAGTTTGATAAAAATCTGTCCTGTGGTTCTTGACTTATCTTGCTAACAAACACAGCTAACAGTAGTTACCTCCAGAGCAGGAGGCCGGGCAGCGACAGAGTAAGTCCGACCAGAGGAGGCTTTCTTCTGACGCATGAGCTGGAAACGGTCGGTGGACTCTCTGGAAATGTCAGGGCTCCAGAGCAGGAGGCCGGGCTGCGACAGAGTCAGTCCAACCAGTGGAGGCTGCCTTCAGACACATGAGGTGGGAACGGTCGGTCGGTGTACCCTAGCGGCCGAAAGTGGTACTGCACCATTTTTTGACAAAATGAAAAACGGTCATATCTGAGCCAAAGATTTGTCTAAAAATATGGGGGGAAAATCCATAAACGGGTCTCACCTCTCTATAGGTCGCAGGGCATGCAAATTAGGCAAAAAAACTGCGCGACCTATAGTCGGGAAAATACGGTATATATATACCACCAAAAGTCAAAAGTCAAAGTCAACTTTATTGTCAGAACTGCAATATGTACAGGACATGCACAGGATTGAAATTGCGTTTCTCTCAGTCCCTCGGTGCAACAGTAACCATCTAAACACTAAACACTAAAACATTTAATAAACATAAGCATAAAATAGTAAAAGTGTAACACTGTCCTGAGTTTTTTCATAGTAGTATAAAAGTATGAAAATTTACACCAACACTGAAACACCAAACACCCCTAAAACACCAAACACCCAATGAACATAAGCATAAAATGAAATAATAAAAGTGTAATACTGTCCTGAGTTTTTTCATAGTAGTATAAAAAGTATATCTATAAAATAAACTGAAGGTTCTAGCATTGACATTTGCAAAGAGTGGCACAGCAGCATATGAGTTAATGTACACAGTATATGTATGAGGTAGTTGATGTTGGTATAGAGGCAAAGTGGCATATGCAGTAAGGCACATAAGGCACATTTGGCATCCTTAGATAAGGCTAGTCAGAGAATACTGTATATGTATCAGCAGTAGTGTAGATATAAAAGTAGTGTAAATGTAAACAGTAGTAATAAATGTAAACAGTAGTAATAAATGTAAACAGTAGTAATAAATGTAAACGTATTAATAAATGTAAACAGTGAATGTAAACAGTAGTATGACTATAGGCAGTAATGTAATACAAACATTAGTGCAAATATGAGAAGTAGTGCAAACTGAATGAGCACATGACCGAGAGTTTAGTGAATAACCCGTTTGATGACACAGGGTCCAGTGTTAAAAACTTTGTGTTGAGTGGTAATGTGTGAGAAAGTTTTTTGTGTTAAGGCAGTTCAAATGGGAGGGGAGGCAGAGCAGGCAGAGTGTTTAGCATTCTGACTGCCTGATGAACAGAGCTGTCTCTCAGTCTGCTGGTTCGAGCCTGGAGACTCCTCAGTCTCCTCCCTGATGGCAGCAGTCTAAAGCGGCTGTGTAGTGGGTGTGTGGGATCACCTGCCATGCAGTGGGCTTTCCGAGTGAGGCGTTTGCTGTGTAAGTCCTGCAGTGAGGGCAAGGAGGTGCCGACGATCTTCTCAGCTGCTCTCACGATGCGCTGGAGGCTCTTGCGGCATGATGCAGTACATGCACCAAACCACACCGTGATGCAGCTGGTCAGGACACTTTCTATGGCACCCCTGTAGAAGGTGCACATGATGGGGGTTGAAGCTCCAGCCCTTTTCAGCTTGCGGAGAAAGTAGAGGCGCTGGTGAGCCTTCTTGGCCAGTGCTGCAGTGTTCCTGCTCCAGGACAGGTCCTTCGAGACGTGCACTCCCAGGAACTTGGTGCTGTCCACTCTCTCCACTGCGGTGCTGTTGATGGTCAGAGACAAAACGTCTTAAATAAGCCAGGGGTACCGTATATTGTGGTGTCAAAAATCAAGACCTTAGCAGTTCTTTGTCAGTTCCCTTCATTTGCCCTCTGACCCAAAGTAACTCACCTGGGAAGTTTGGAAGCCAGATAAAAATAAAAAAGTTAGTTTTTTAACTGGTCCTTTTTAGTTTTTGTGTGGTCCACTGCTGTTCTGCTATATTTTTAGGTTTGTGTTAAATATCAAAATTTTATATGTTTATTTATTTAGAACCATTTACCAGCAAAAGTCTTCTCAGGACACTATGTGAAGAAGTAAGAGGAAAACAATGGAAAGGAAAAAATGTAATACAGAGAGGAATAACAGACCAAAACTTCACTTGAACAGGGGCAATACAAGAACAGTAAAAAACATAAATGTGGGGTTGATTAATAGACTAAACAATAAAATCAATTAAATGTACATTTTTAGAGTTATTACTTTTTAACATAATGCGGTTAAAACATTTCCATATTTCTAGTAACATAATGTTTACCCTCAATCTGCTGAAGACGCACTCACAGGCTGAAGTTACATGCAGAACTACAATTAAGTAAAATGAGATGGATAGTTCTGTGAGGTATTACAGCTGGTAAGGATAACTACCGGTACATCTCTCAATCTGTCGCACCACACCTTCTGAACAGCATCTCAACAAGTGAGGCAACTGCTTGACAGGTGATGTTGAGACTGTCACTTTCAGAGCCCAAATGTGCAGAGCTTTATTAGCAGTGACTGAAACACAATACCTGAGACATCAAAAAGGCGTTCAATTCAAGATCAACTGGACTTTATTTGTAACAGAAGACGTTTCGCTTCTCATCCGAAAAGCTTTAGCATACTTTTCATTGAGTCATAGATACAAGAGCGAACATGATTTGCTGTATTTTTTTTTTTTTGCTTGCATCTCATGGAGGTTCTGAGATGACAGCTCTATAAAGAATGAATAAGCATATAAGCAGCTTTGCAGATGCATATTCTCAGTGCTGCAGTGTACATCAGACTTTTACATTTCAGTCACATTCATTCATCTATTTTTTTTTACCGGATTCCGCTACGGGCTTTATTACACAGTGTAATATCATCCCTTCTTGTTGTAGAAGCATCTCAATATAACTTGTAACAATAAAAATGCATACCCGAGTCCTGCATAAGTCATTTGACACCGTGGTGGATGTCAGTTGATTTATTTACCCATTGAAGAAAACCCACCAAGGATTATTTCATTCAAAGTAGTTTAGGTTATTTGCACTTGAGTTTGTACACAATTTTCTGCTTTCTTTTATTTTTAAAAATCAGAAATAAATTTAAAAAAAGAAAAGTTTGTACACAAATGTATTTAAATCTTTAGTGTAAAGCAGTCTGATGTAACACATTTCAAATTTGTGTTGTTTGATTTCACTACTGTAATGATATAGGCAAGGAGGTCAGTTTACTGATTTACCTATACAGTACTTAGGCCCTGTACTAGCCTGGTTAAAACCAGACCCTGTCCTTCACTTTGCTTCAGACAAGGGTCTGGGACCTCTCCTTTGACAACCAATTCTTGCTGGAGGCGTGGCCTCTGCTGATGGCTGCTCCCCCGTGGTCTGCTGAACTTGACTTCAGCTCCGCCTCCTGCTGAATTTTCTCTCGCTCCGTTGCATATTGTGTTTATATGTTAATAAAACGTCCTAATAAAATAAAATAAAACCATGGATCGCTGGTCCAACACACCAGAAGACCAGGAAATCTGATGGGACTCGGGCAGCAACTTAAAACCTGACTTTAATTCTCTCGTGACAACCTGAGGCATTTCCTTATCAGCGGAGGGAGAGGAGGAGGAGGAGGGAGCGAACACTTGACTTTTGGCCAAAAAAACAAAAGAAAACTCCAGATAAGGGATTAAGAAGGGGAGATCAATACATTTGTGTCATTTATACAACAGTCCTGCATCGCTTTGCATCGCTTTGAATGAGAACATGCGGCTGCTCGCTGGCTGCGCTGGGACAGGTGGGGGCGTAGGTTAGGGGCCAAAAACTCCGCCCCTTCTGTTCTCTGATTGGTCCGGTCAAAAATCTACCGGAGAAATCGTTGTCTATGAGAGAAGTCCCAGACTGTGCAGTGAAGGGAAATGAGAATTGAGCGGAGCTGTGCAGGAAGGCGAGGGCCAGGCTAGCCCTGTACACACGTAGCCGGATATCAGTAAAACCGAACAGTTTATCGTGTGGTTTGGCCTTTCATCCACATGTGAACTCCGGTTGATGTAACTATAAACGAATAATAAAAAAACTCAGACCAAAGTGGAGATTTGAGAATTCTCCGCGTTCGAGTCTGCGTGTGGACTTTCAGAACCGGAGGTTTATGCTCCAGCTGGAGCGGCGCTGACGTGACATACTGCTCGGAGAAAAAAGCGCTAAAAATGTCAACATACCTGCTCTGACATGATTCCCAGTCGGACATGATTCCCAGTCAACATTTTCCTGCGTTTTATTAACTTTGTACTCCAACACGGTATTTAATAGTAGTTCAACCTCACGGTCTGTCCACACAAATGAAAAAAAAGAAAAATAACAGGAAGTTGTCGTTGCTTTGAAGAGTTGTGACGGCACTACACTGCCACCTAGGGGTTCAGCATATTCATTACAACGTTCTGTGGTGAAAAAAAAAACGGGGAAATGTAGACAAAATTTTTAAATATCTGAACATGTATGTATGGAGATTTTTTTTTTGCGCAGATATTCGTTTTTCAAACACCAGGCTACGTGTGTACAGGGCCTTAGATGTAAATTTGAGCAGGGTTTAGACAGACAGACTGACTGTACAGACCAATAGCTTTAGCTAATGTGATCTCTAAAGTGTTAGAAAAAATCTTGCTTGATCGTCTTAATCAGTTTATTAGTACAACAGATAATCAATTTGGTTTTAAAGCCAAGTTGGGAACTGATTTCTGTATTTATGGCCTGAAAGAGGCAGCAAGAGCATATCTATCAAAAAAATCATCTGTGTTAATTGGGTTTATTGATGCCTCTAAGGCATTTGATCGTGTCAATCATTACAAGTTATTTGACAAATTAAAACAGAGAGGTGTTCCAGATATTATTATACGAATTTTAGTTTACTGGTATTCTAACCAGAAAATGCATGTAAAATGGGGCAATAACATCTCTGCTTCCTTTGGTGTGAGTAACGGTGTGCGTCAGGGTGGGCTTCTTTCACCTGCCCTGTTTAACATTTATATGGACGACCTGTCAAAAGAATTGAACCTCTGTAAAACTGGATGTGTGATCGGTGATACCCTGGTTAATCACTTTATGTATGCTGATGGCCTGGCTGTCCTCTCGCCCAGCAGTGCTGGTTTTCAACAGTTACTGAATATCTGCTCTGATTATGGGCTGAGATTTGATGTGCAGTACAATGCTAATGCCACATCCTGACCAAACGCGTTTTCAACTGCAGGAGCGTCCAGTTTACATGCAAAGTCAATGGGGGACGCGCCTCCAGCCGCGTCTTGGTGTCGGGCGTCACGTCACGTGCGTGTTGAGCATGCTGGAAAGCGTTTTCCGTGCACGTGAACCCGCTTCAGCCTCCAAAGCAGCGTTGATCATTGCTGAAGTTTTCACTGTTCAAACACCGTTCAACTCTCCCTGATTGGTTGATCAGGGAGAGTCGGGGGGAGAAGAGAGAGGGAGAGTCCCTATGTGACACGGAAACGAGGGGACGGGTATTGCGCAACTATGTGACGTATTGTTTGTGGGACACAGAAAAAACCCGCGGAGTCATGTACTATGGAAGAGAAACTCATTGTAGCTGTGTGTTCGCGACAACTCCTTCACGACCAGTCAAGTCTGCTCTACAGAGACATGGTCCTCGCCTGGCGGAGTGCAGTGAGGAACTCGGTGTACCGGTAAGCTCCTCCCCCCCCCGCCGCCACACCGCCGCAGCTTCTCGCTCTGGTCAGGACACCACTGGGTCCAGTGCGTCCACTTGCGTGCGTGACGAGCCTTTTTGCCGTTGAAAAGCTGTTTGGTCAGGACGTGGCATAAGAAAACGGTTGTGCTAATATGTAGGACTAAAGCAGACAAACAACTCTGTTTTCCTGATTTCTTTTTGTCAGGACAAAAGTTAAATGTTTGCTCAAAAACTAAATATCTGGGTCACTACATCACTGACCAGCTATGTGATGATGATGACATTTATAGACAGTGTCGCATGTTGTACGCCCAGGCAAACATTCTGAGGAGGAAGTTTCACATGTGCACTAATGAGGTAAAAATATGTTTGTTTAAAGCTTACTGTACATCCTTGTATGCAGCTCCTCTGTGGTGTAAATTTAAAAAAGCTAGCATGCAGAAGCTTAAAGCTCCCCTGACATCATCTTTGAACTTTCCATAAAATGGCACAACATATATATATTTTAAGATTGAACTATGATCGTTTTTGCTAAAACAATGTTGAATGAAAATTCCTCTCAAAAATAGTTTAAAATTAGCGCCATTTTTTTACACGGTAAATCCGGGTTTTTCCGGTCACGTGACTGTGACGTCACATCCAGACTCTGCTCCAACGCGCACATTGAAAACAATGGAGAAAGATACAAACGCATCCGTCGAATTTAGCCATTTAAAACTTTAGATTTTAGCGATTTTTCTTCAGTGAAGCCAAAGTTATTTCGAGTGATCTACAAGAAACATCAGGTTATAATTTTTTTTCTGCTGCTGCTGTTTTAACGAGAGGTTTCACATTCATGAAGTGAGCAGCAGGTGTCAGCAACGCTATCGTGATAACTGTTTTACAGAGGACTGAAACGGTAATACAGTATTAATTTATCTAATAATCATTCAACATTAATTTATAGTCTAAAAACATGAGTCCTTTTTAAATTATCTGGTTTATTTTAGAAGTTTATTCAAACATACGTTCTGAAAAACACCCTTCATTCTGTTGTACATTGCTGGTTTACTTTTTTTTCTAAACATGTCACCATAAAACATTTTTTAGTTTGCTAAATTTTTTTAAATCATATAAATACTTTATTATTGGTATATATATAACAAAGCCCCGCTTTTCTGTTTAAGGTGTTGGATGATGTGATCAAATCTCCCTACACGTCATCTGAATCCGCTGACACGTCTCTTTGTTCAACTCTTCTTGCCCATGGAGAACTAAAACAACAGAAACGATGAGGGAGAACACGACCCTGCTGTTAAAGTGAAAACAAGCTAATTCAAACTATGAGAATAAACATTTTGTGATGCTTCATTTGAGTGTTGTCTTTTTTAAGGCTACAAACTAAAAAATGTTTTATGGTGACATGTTTAGGAAAAAAAGTAAACCAGCATCCTTTTGACTTGTCAGTTTTTATTAAAATTGTTAAAGGTTTGTTTTTGATGAAATCTTATTGAATCTGCATATGGTGCCAAAATTAATGCTTGTATATTTTTAACTAGTTTTATTTGTGTATTTTTATCCATCAAGATTTTTTTATTTTGTTGTAAATTTACATTTATTTAAAACAAAAACAATTTTAGATGCATCTTTATGAATCCGTTTGATTTCATCGGTCCTGTTTGGTCCAAAAAATGCAGCTGAGGTGTCTTGACTGGAGACCTGTCCAGGTGTCTCTGTGATGGACTGGAGACCTGTCCAGGTGTCTCTGTGATGGACTGGAGACCTGTCCAGGTGTCTCTGTGATGGACTGGAGACCTGTCCAGGTGTTTCTGTGATGGACTGGAGACCTGTCCAGGTGTCCCTGTGATGGACTGGAGACCTGGAAACCTGAAAACACAAACTGATATTTTTATTAAAACAGCTGAAAACAATCACAGCTGTCCGCGGGTGACTGGCGCCGACCGGAGCCAATCGGATGATGCGTCACGGACACGGGAGGAGACGTGATCAGGAAGTAAACATCCCTCCTAACAGTATTTGATATAAATTTATTTATATTTATTTATATCAAATACTGTCAAAATAACATATATTGATAAAATAGCTGATCATCAGGGTGTGTGTGTGTGTTTGTTTTGTGTTCATGCAGTCAAATATTAACATTTATGTAAATGTATTATATATATATATATAAACAAAGCCAAATTTCTTTTTAAATGTAATGATTGACGTATAAACTACTGTTTTTATATTTATTTATATATAGTGAACAACTATGCAATGTACAACAGAATGAAGGGTGTTTTTCAGAACATATGTTTGAATAAACTTCTAAAATAAACCAGATAATTTAAAAAGGACTCATGTTTTTAGACTATAAATTAATGTTGAATGATTATTAGATAAATTAATACTGTATTACCGTTTCAGTCCTCTGTAAAACAGTTATCACGATAGCGTTGCTGACACCTGCTGCTCACTTCATGAATGTGAAACCTCTCGTTAAAACAGCAGCAGCAGAAAAAAAATTATAACCTGATGTTTCTTGTAGATCACTCGAAATAACTTTGGCTTCACTGAAGAAAAATCGCTAAAATCTAAAGTTTTAAATGGCTAAATTCGACGGATGCGTTTGTATCTTTCTCCATTGTTTTCAATGTGCGCGTTGGAGCAGAGTCTGGATGTGACGTCACAGTCACGTGACCGGAAAAACCCGGATTTACCGTGTAAAAAAACGGCGCTAATTTTAAACTATTTTTGAGAGGAATTTTCATTCATTTAACATTGTTTTAGCAAAAACGATCATAGTTCAATCTTAAAATATATATATGTTGTGCCATTTTATGGAAAGTTCAAAGATGATGTCATGGGAGCTTTAAACCTTACCTGTGTGGAAATACTTCGAACACACAAACATGTGTCTGGAAATACTCCTGAAAGTGATGTTTGTTTGTTTGTTTGTTTGTTTAACAGGTCATGTCACCATGTCTCTGTTAGCTCAGCAACCTGTGTTCCTCTGTGTTGTTTCCATGCTGGAAAGCTGAAAAAACGGACTCCATTTGCAATACGGCTCCCCTTGCGATCGTGAGAACGACTGTGACAGTTCACAACACAACAAGCATTCACCATTTCAGCGTATTTCACGTAGTATCACACACTACAGCTAACGCAAACCCCGGTCACGTCCGAGTCCATGCCCGAAACTACCGAGATGCTTTGCGCGATCCCGGTCCGCTGACGTCACGATTCCAAGCTCTATTGGTGAAAGATCTGGACTGCAGTCTGGCCATTTCAGTACCCGGATCCTTCTCCTACGTAGCCATGATGTTGTGATTGCTGCAGAATGTGGTCTGACATTATCGTGTTGAAAAATGCAGGGTCTTCCCTGAAAGAGATGACGTCTAGATGGGAGCATATGTTGTTCTAGAACCTGAACATAGTTCTCTGCATTAATGATGCCTTTCCAGACATGCAAGCTGCCCATGCCACAAGCGCATATGCAACCCCATACCATCAGTGATGCAGGCTTCTGAACGGAGTGTTGATAACAACTTGGGCTCTCCTTGTCCTCTCTGGTCCAGATAACATGGCGTCCCAGTGTGAGTACACCCCTCACATTCCTGCAGATATTTAAGTATATGATTTCATGGGACATCACTGACAAATTGACACTTTGACACAATCAAAAGTAGTCTGTGTGCAGCTTATATAACAGTGTAAATTTATTCTTCCCTCAAAATAACTCAAGATAGGGCTGTGCGATATGACGATATATATCGTGGGGACGATAGAAACGTGTCTATCGTGCTACTTTCCTTCTATCGTCTCTATCGTGATAAATAAGAATAAAAAAGTAACTGTCGCAAAGAAGCTTCAGGTTTTGCGAGATGACGGCGTTGCTTTGTTTGACGCGCGCGCGGGTTTGCGACACATGCTTTACGTTGTTAAACTCGAGAACAACGAAGACGCATGAAGAGACGGCATGAAGCCGGTGTCACAACAAACAGCTGCACAGGCAGCCCGAGGAAGAACTTTTACCAAAAAGAGGGGGAAGCTCACCTTGTTAGCTTAGCTTCCATTATTTCGCTCCGCTGAAACTCGGAGACAAAATGGGTCCAGAGGACACGAACTCAACCGAGTCTGAACTCGGGTCCAGTCAACCAGACCAAAACAGACCAGAGACGCAACAGAACCGGAATCAAACGCAACATTTTCTCTTTTCTGTTTTTTGCCTTGTTTACTCCAACTTCCAGAGCGGATTTCTTCTTCTTGGGTTTTATTAGCAGCCGTTGTTTTACTGCGGCGCCACCTGCAGGAAAAATTTGGACCAAAGTCGTTTCTACTTTGGTCCAAATTTCCTTGTTCTTTTTGTTCACATTCACACACACATCGTGTTGTATATATCGTGATATATATCGTTATCGTGATATAAAAAAGTCCATATTGTGATATATGATTTTTTCCATATCGCCCAGCCCTAACTCAAGATACAGCCATTAATGTCTGAACCACCAGCTACAAAAGTGAGTACACCCCTTATTGAAAGTTCCTGATGTGTCAATATTTTGTGTGGCCACCATTATTTAACCGAACTGCCTTAAAGCTTCAGTATGTAGCTTTTTTTATGAACATATTTCTTCACTCTGTCACTACCTCCTGACAGACTGATGTTAGCCAGGTAATCTCTGAAAAAAAATTAAAAAAAATATTGTCCCCTTGCTTCTCCAGGTGGTAAATAAGCATTTCTAAAAAGAAAAGGTGACCCGCCATTTTCCAGCCAATAAAAACAGAGTTTGTAACCAGCCAATAAAAACAGAGCTTGAATTTGAAATTCAACAGACCACAAGGGGGCAGAGCCACATATGGCTCTGAGGGGGAGGGATCAGAATGCTTTGCCTGTTGAAAATATTTCTAAGTGCTGCAGTTCTACAGAAACTGCATACTGAACCTTTAACTCCTGGGTATGGAGTTCACCAGAGCTTCACAGGTTGCCACTGGAATGCTTTTCCACTCCTTCATGACGACATCACGGAGCTGGCGGATATTCAAGACTTTGTGCTCCTCCACCTTACGCTTGAGGAGGCCCCAAAGATGTTCTATTGGGTTTAGGTCTGGAGACATGCTTGGCCAGTCCATCACCTTTACCCTCAGCCTCTTCAGTAATGCAGTGGTTGTCTTAGAGGTGTGTTTGGGGTCATTATCATGCTGGAACACTGCCATGCGACCCAGTTTCCGGAGGGAGGGGGATCATGCTCTGCTTCAGTATCTCACAGTACATATTGGAGTTCATGTGTCCCTCAATGAAATGTAACTCCCCAACACCTGCTGCACTCATGCAGCCCCAGACCATGGCATTCCCACCACCATGCTTGACTGTAGGCATCACACACTTGTCTTTGTACTCCTCACCTGACTACCGCCACACATGCTTGAGACCATCTGAACCAAACAAATTAATCTTGGTCTCATTAGACCATATGACATGTTCCCTTTCAGTCATGTCTCTCGGTGCAACATATGCTATGGGAATTGCGCCCCCGCGCGATTACCTGAAGGAATACATTCACGCCTTTACGGCAGGGGCGTCAGCGTTGCGCCAGAGGCCCCGCCCTCTAGGTACTTAAGCCGCTGACGCCCATCCAATTTTCTCTTATTGCCCTTCACCTCGCTTAAACCTGAACTACCTCTCTTCGCGGGACTTCTCTGTTGCTTCATCGCTCGACCAAAGGTGAGCTTGCTCCCTATACAGAGCGTACAGAGAATTATTCCTGCGTACTGTTGGGCTAGCGAAAGCTAGTCCGGCACATTTTTCCTTAACCCCGAAGTATTTTCTTCTCCTCTCTCCACAGACTGCTTCGCTTGACGGCGCTAACTGCGTCACACCGCTACCCCTGCTAATTCGTAGCGGGCTAGCTAGCAAAAGTGACACGGCGGAGGAGACGTCTCAAAATAAAATGAAAAGGATTTTGGAAGGACTCGCTCGTCTTATCTCGGACATGCCTCCGGAGAAAGGAAAGCGAAAGACAAGACTTCCAAGGAAAACCAGCAGGACGACAAGCCTAATCTCGCGCGCTTGCCCCAGCGGATGCGGTTTCTCCCTTTCAGCGACGGACACCCACGAGGCCTGTCCCGTCTGCTTGGGGATGTTGCACGCAGAAATAGCGTTGGATATGCCCAACTCTTGCCCTCACTGCAGCCAGATGCTGGAGGCGGTGAGGAGGCACCGGGCGGACTTCGTCGCCAAGGCCATGGGTGCCGCTGCGGCGCCAGCGGACCCGGACACCACTGAGCCCCTCACTCCCACGCCGGAGCTCGAGAACATGGCTCTGGACGACCGCACACGAGTCGATTGGGGCGACAGCCCTGATGTGCTGGCTCCTATGGTGGACTTAACAGTCGAATTCGACACTTGAGGCATGATGAACGAGGACGAGATCTCGATTTCAGCCTCAGGTGAATTTTCCGCGGAGGACGCCGACGTTGAATACGAGGAACAGGGGGAAGATCTCTCTTGCACCCCGGTACAGGTAGTCCCCGACTTACGAGCACTCTTACTTACGAGGTCCCGGACTTACGAGCATGTATCTCATTAAATTTTTTTATTTTTTTTTTAACTTTTTTTTATTTATTTTTTTTATAAATGAATACATGTACAGTACTGGACAGTCACCAAGCACTTAACCTATCCTAACATAGTTTTTAAAGATGAAGGAATANCTGGATGTTGTAGGGTTGTGTTGGCTTACGCGACTCTGCAATATCGCGTGGACATCGGGGGCAGTTCCCTTGGATTGGCAGACTGGGGTGGTGGTTCCCCTATTTAAAAAGGGGGACCGTAGGGTGTGTTCCAACTATAGGGGGATCACACTCTTAAGCCTCCCTGGTAAGGTCTATTCAGGGGTTCTGGAGAGGAGGGTCCGTCGGATAGTCGAACCTCGGATTCAGGAGGAGCAGTGTGGTTTTCGTCCTGGTCGTGGAACACTGGACCAGCTCTACACCCTCAGCAGGGTCCTGGAGGGTGCGTGGGAGTTTGCCCAACCAGTTTACATGTGTTTTGTGGACTTGGAGAAGGCATTCGACCGCGTCCCTCGGGGGGTTCTGTGGGGGGTACTCCGGGAGTATGGGGTACCAGGCCCTTTGATAAGGGCTGTTAGGTCCCTGTACGACCGGTGTCAGAGCTTGGTCCGCATTGCCGGCAGTAAGTCAGGCTCGTTTCCGGTGAGAGTTGGACTCCGCCAAGGTTGCCCTTTGTCACCGATTCTGTTCATAACTTTTATGGACAGAATTTCTAGGCGCAGCCAAGGTGTTGAGAGGATCCGTTTTGGTGACCTTAGAATCGCTTCTCTGTTTTTTGCAGATGATGTGGTCCTACTGGCTTCATCAGTTCGTGATTTACAACTTTCACTGGAGCGGTTTGCAGCCGAGTGTGATGCGGCCGGGATGAGGATCAGTTCCTCCAAATCCGAGGCCATGGTCTTGAGCCGGAAAAGGGTAGCATGCCCTCTCTGGGTCGGGGAGGAGGTCCTGCCCCAAGTGGAGGAGTTTAAGTATCTCGGGATCTTGTTCACGAATGAGGGAAAACTGGAGCGTGAGATCGATAGGCGGATAGGTGCAGCGTCCGCAGTGAAGCGGGCGCTGTACCGGTCTGTCGTGGTGAAGAGAGAGCTGAGTCAAAAGGCAAAGCTCTCAATTTACCGATCGATCTACGTTCCCACCCTCATCTATGGTCATGAGCTTTGGGTTATGACCGAAAGAACAAGATCTCGGATACAAGCGGCTGAAATGAGTTTTCTCCGCAGGGTGGCTGGACTCTCCCTTAGAGATAGGGTGAGAAGCTCAGTCATCCGGGAGGGACTCGGAGTAGAGCCGCTGCTTCTCCACATCGAGAGGAGCCAGTTGAGGTGGCTCGGGCATCTGGTTAGGATGCCTCCTGGACGCCTCCCTGGTGAGGTGTTCCGGGCACGTCCCACCGGGAGGAGACCCAGAGGAAGACCCAGGACGCGCTGGAGGGACTATGTTTCTCGGCTGGCCTGGGAACGCCTTGGGATTCCCCCGGAGGAACTGCTCCAAGTGGCTGGGGAGAGGGAAGTCTGGGCCTCCCTACTTAGGCTGCTACCCCCGCGACCCGACCCCGGATAAGCGGAAGAAGATGGATGGATGGATGGATGGTCTCCCTTTCACATAAAGGGAGCAAGCTCCCTATGGAGCCTGCAGGGAGGAGGGAGACAATTCAACTGACTCCTTCATCTTTAAAAACTGTGTTAGGATAGGCTAAGTGCTTGGTGACTGTACAGTACTGTACATTTATCTATTTATAAATAAAAAACAATAAAAAATAAAAATACTGTATATACTGTATATTTTTAATAAATAGATAAATGTACAGTACTGTACAGTCACCAAGCACTTAGCCTATCCTAACACAGTTTTTAAAGATGAAGGAGTCAGTTGAATTGTCTCCCTCCTCCCTGCAGGCTCCATAGGGAGCTTGCTCCCTTTATGTGAAAGGGAGACAATTCAACTTATTCCTTCATCTTTAAAAACTGTGTTAGGATAGGCTAAGTGCTTGGTGACTGTCCAGTACTGTACATGTATTCATTTATAAAAATAAAAAAGTAATAATTTTATTTTTTTTTTAAATTTTTTTAAACTATGTGATCCTACTTACGAATTTTTGACTTACGAGCGCCCCTTAGGGACGGAACTCGCTCGTAAGTCGGGGACTACCTGTACCTGTGTTCCCGGAGACTGACTTTTCCATCCCTGCTCTGTTCGATTTGTGTCACAGAGCAGCGGATGCGCTGCAGATCCCATGGCCGGAGCCTCCACCTCGTCAACAGGTCACGAGGTTGGCAGGAAATTATTTTTACTCAAAGCAGCAGACCGCCACGAGGCAAAGGATGCCTGTGTTTCCGGACTTCCTCACAGAGCTGACTCGCACCTGGTCTTAGCCCAGAGCTCCCATGCTGTTGCCACTTTTGCAGTTTCTCGACGTGGACAGGATGGATGAAGTGGGAATAGCCAACATGCCTCAAATTGAGGACATGCTGGCGTCTCACCTGGCTTCCAAGTCATCCGGGACAAAACCAACTCTCCCCAGCAAAGCTTGTCGAGCTTCTGCTTCTCTGCTCGAGAAATGCTACAGAGCTCAGGGCCTCGCGGCGTGCGCAATGAACGCGTCCGCGATGATGCAAGTTTACATGGCTGAAAAACTACAGGAGCTCCAGGTAACGACGGACAAGCAAGATGCTGCTGACGTGCTGGATGAAGCCCGCAGGGCAACAGACTTTGTGCTCCGCATGATGGGAACAGCAGCTGTTGCTCAAGGCAGAGGCATGGCTGAAGTGGTCATCGCGATACGCCATCTGTGGATGACCCTAACTGACCTCCCGGAGGGACAAAAGGTGCCTTTTCTCCACCACTCGATAGAACCGACGGGATTGTTTGGGAAAGCTCTGGATCGAATTCAGACCAAGCTGGACCAGAGGCGCAAACAGGCATTCCCAGGAGAACCTTCGTCCTCCCTAGGGAGTCAGCTGGAGGCAGACCTGCGCAACCTCGACACCATTCAGCAACACGTGCCCCACCGCAAAAGCGACCGGCATACGAGGCAGAGAACTGTCAGAGACCTCCGCCGGGCCCACCTCGGACCGAACACGCCTGGAGCAAAAACAGGTTTGTTACCTGCCAGGCGGTCAGACACAGGGCCTCCTCGGCGAATCGGGACACCAGACAAAAGCGTGCCTGATGAACCAGGTCCGCTTCTTGACTTTACACGATCACCCGCCCACGCGGTACGGGAAATGATATTTTTATGTCCAGACTTTATTTGTAGCACGGTACAAAAAGCTGGTAACTCTGTTTCATGCATAAATCATGTATTTCTTGCTGTGAGTGACATAAAGTCAAATATGTCGTTTCATATAAGCACAAATAAAGCTAAAAAAAACAGCCCCTCTCTGTTTTCTTGACTCACAAAAAAACAACGACAAACACAATAACTTCAGCAGAACGGGTCCCTCTGGCCTGCTAGCCGACATAAAGGGAGGGGGCCATCCCCCCCCTCCCTCACGGCTCACGGGGTGTTAGCCTAATCAATAAGCCCCAGCAGGGTGCCTCGGTTCTGTCTACAACAGACAGGTCCAGAGGCGCCTGCAATCAGGTCCCACTCTCCTCACAGAGACAGGTGAGGGGGGTCACGTGCTCCAGCCCCCGGTCCGTTGTAAACCACGGGGCGGACAATACACAAACCAAACAAACCCGTGACACGTCCGCACCCCAGGGGTTCGCGCCGACAGAATCTGACGACCCACCTTCCTGGACACCTATTCAACAGTTCCCAGTAAGGGACGGGGGGCCATGGCAGAAGCCCGCAGGCTAACACCATTTTCACACGTTCACAAAGGCAGTTGTGATCAAACTGCAGTGTGTGCAAACAAGCCAGGGCTGAATCAGATTCCTCTTCCTTTTAATCGAAGAGAACTGAGCTCTCTGTTACCAACCAATAAAAAGTCTGCTAAGCACAAAGGACCATCTCCACATTCTCACGTTGAAGCTGTCCCTTTATTCATGATGGGCAACAAGCAATGCTCAAGCAGTGGTCTTGTAGCACGTGACCGTGCTCACTGTGCTGACTCAGTTCTGCTCTTAAAAGACGTGCCCCCACCGGGTGAAACACAGATCCCCCGGCGATTTGTCAGGCTCCAGCGCCCTGTTAAGGCCGGAGACCAGTAAACCAGACCCAACCAGGAAACGGGCTGGGGTCAGATCTGCTCGTTTACAAAACTCGCAGCTCCTCCGTCCCATGACCCCCAACAAAAAGAGGAAAAACAGACATTCTGTTCCACTTTTGTTTAATAATGACAACAGATTGCCTCTGCCCCCAAACACTCTCAATCAGAGTAGTATGGCGGTACACCTGCAAAAAGGCCCTCTCCCTAATGTGGTTGACCTTCAGGGGACCACAGAATTCAGGGCCCTTGGGGGAGAGCTGGTTCCACCAACTGCTCCTCTTCAGGGACACACCACGTCACCAGAAGGTACAGTCTCGCCACTTAGGCTGGGAACTGTGGAAAACGTCAGCTTGGTGGCAGAAAAGAACAAGCTTGTGGCATCAGGTCTGCCAGAAAATGTTGTAAACGTCATTCAGAACGCACGAGCTGTGTCAACACAGTCTCTTTACGCTCGGAAATGGCGTATTTTTGAAGCTTGGTGCACAGAAAGAAATATTATTTCTTATTCATGTGACCTGGCTCAGCTCCTGACCTTTCTTCAGGACTTACTGGAGAAAGGTCATTCTTTCTCAACAATTAAGGTGTTTCTATCAGCAACTTTGGCCTGTCACGAAGGCTTGTCTACTCACAAGATTTATGAAAGGCGTGCTAAGAAAGAGACCCCCCAGCACGATCTTGACCCCTGGATGGGATCTTAGTCTGGTCTTGGAGGCTCTCTGTGATCCCCCATTCGAACCACTGAGCGATATTAAGATAGATTTATTATCTTATAAGACCGCTCTACTCATGGCTCTTTGCTCGGCGAAACGCGTGGGTGACCGCCATGCCTTGTCTGTATATCCAATGTGTACCAGGTTTGCCCCTGACGGGTCAAAGGTTACCTTAAGGCCTAATCCCGCATATATCCCCAAGATCTTGACTTTAAACCCTAGAAGTCTGGACTTTGATCTCTCCTCTTTTCCACCTGCTCCTGTCCTCACTCAAGAACAGGAAAGGCTGAAGGCTCTCTGCCCCGTGAGAGCTTTAAGCACTTACATGGAGAGAACAGCTGAATGGAGAAGAACAAATCAATTGTTTGTGTGCTTTGCAGCACCTGCTACCGGAAAGGCCCTATCAAAGCTGCGCCTCTCACACTGGTTGACTGAGGCCATAAAAAGGGCATACAGTAGCAAAGGTCAACAGGTGCCCTCTGGAGTGCACGCTCACTCTACTCGGGGCTTGGCTACCTCGTGGTCACTGTTCAAGGGTGTACCAGTTGCAGACATTTGTGCTACGGCGAACTGGAGCTCAATAAACACTTTTGCAAAGCATTACAGTTTGGATGTTACTGCGTGTGATGTCACTCAGGCTGTCCTTTCTAACACACAGTAGAAAGTAGCCTTGAGATGCCTGCTGATCAAGGGCAGACGTTCACACTAGCATGCATTTTACTGAGCATTTCAAGGGCGTGAATGAATTACGTTCCCATAGCATATGTTGCACCGAGAGACATGACTGAAAGGGAACTGAAAGTTATGCACCATAACTCATGTTCCCTGAAGGAAGGGAACGAGGTGCAACATATCTGGCCCTTTCAATGCTGAAAGCTCGGTGAAGTGCATTTTGGAGAAAGTTGGATGGGCGTCAGCGGCTTAAGTACCCAGAGGGCGGGGCCTCTGGCGCAACGCTGACGCTCCTGCCGTAAAGGCGTGAAAGTATTCCTTCAGGTAATCGCGCGGGGGCACAATGGACCTTACCAAGCTCCACCCACAGGGCTGCGTTTCATTGGCTAATACCCATAACACGTCACAGCGCAGCTTCCACGTGCGTGCCGGTCTCACAAAACAAACGCTACGGTAGCGTTTGTGAGACCGGCACCACATGCTACTTACATTGCTAGCTAGCATACGTGCAGAATTTTTTGCGTCAGGGCTGGAAAAATGCTCCTCCACCGTCAGTGGGGTATCTGTACAGGAGATGTCAGGTACCCTGACCGTATTTGTGGAAGTAAAATTCACCGTTTCCCGAAACTGAATGCCTTGCTTGGATCAAAGCTTGTGCACGACCACAAAACTGAACAATTATTTCTTTCACCAGCAGAGAAGGGTTGACCTGCTTTTGAAACCTGCTAGTTAACAACACGCGGTCACGATGAGAGAAAGCCACAGTTCACTGAACGTCCTGGAAGTTGGGAAGAAACAGCTCTGCTAACCCCACATGAGCTAGCTAACACAACGAGCTCTACTGTCGATTTCACCTAAAACTGCACAAAATCGTGACACGAAGGCTGGATTTTAACTAACACACCGGACGGCTGAGCTCGTTAGCCCTCACAAAAGTCGCTGTCGGCGTGTTTAGCAGCTAAAGCAGCAACGGCTAACCAACCACTTAAGGAATGAATGGAGATTACAGTTAGCATTAGCTTTGCGACCAAGGCACACAAACTTTTGCCAACAATAGAAATCGCTGATTTCAAAAGTAACCCTCAAAACCATGAATGCCTGACTTACCCAGCCTTGCAGAACAATAGGCATCAGTGATCCTGTCCACAGCTGTAATAATGCTGAGCCTGAGCGTGTGAGGAGCTGATGTTTTCCTCATCAGACAGTAGCATTAGCGGTGACGCGCACGCTGTTGGAGGCATCGCGTGGATCAAACAACTTGATAACGTCCAAAAAAAAATAACATGAACTTGTTGGTTCCCCTGTCCATTGTCATGGCTGATATTTTGTTGGAATCTGGCAGAAATGATACACTATTCGACTCAGAAATACCCTGCAGTCAATCGACGCCATGTTTTCCATTGACACCAATGCTGCGCTTGGGAGACGTGCAGCCATCTTGGAGCTTAGGGGGCGTTTCTGGGCGGAGCTTGGTAAGGTCCATTCCCATAGCATATGTTGCACCTCGTTCCCTTCCTTCAGGGAACATGAGTTATGGTGCATAACTTTCAGGTTCCAGTAATCCATGTCCTTTGTTCACGTCTTCAGCAAACTGTTTGCGGGCTTTCTTGTGTACAGACTTCAGAAGAGGCTTCCTTCTGGGATGACGGCTATGCAGACCAATTACGTGTAGTGTACTGCGTATGGTCTGAGCACTGACAGGCTAACCCCCCACCTCTTCAATCTCTGCAGCAATGCTGACAGCACTCCTGCGCCTATCTTTCAAAGACAACATTTGGATGTGACGCTGAGCACGTGCACTCAGCTTTTTTGGACGGCCAACACAAGGTCTGCACTGAGGGGACCCAGCTCTTTTAAAACGCTGGCGGATATTGGCCACTGTGCTGCAGCTCAGTTTAAGGGTGTTGGCAATCCTCTTGTAGCCTTGGCCATCTTCATGTTGCACAACAATTCATCTTTTAAAGGGGACCACACATGCAAAATTCACTTTTTAATGTTTTTTTACTAAACTTTGGGTATTTACTTCATAAAAAAACAGTCCTTGTGCCAAAAAAATGCACCCAGTGGTTTATTTACTCTAAGTAGATTTATTTTACTGTGATGAAAACGGTTCGTTTTTGAAATAAAATGGAAGTCAATCGCGCCTGTGACGTCACAGGCGCGAGGACAACCCACCTCAAACCTGAGTCCAGCCCCTCACCTGGTTAGGCTCAACCCACTTCTGTATTAAACACATGACTGTTGTTTTTCATGATTTCATCTCATCTTTTGTTTATATGTTATTAATTTCATGTGTACAGCACTTTGTTGCAGCTGTGGTTTTTTAAATGGCTTTATAAATAAAGTATAATTGTTATTTTTATGTTTTTTAGTTCAATTTTTAGTGTATTTGCGATCTCTCCCAACGCGCCGCCGGCAAAAATTAAACGAGCATACCCCC